>JAGFPH010005983.1:44788-73416 GCA_018207615.1 Philaenus spumarius
TGGGGGGGGGGGGTCAAAGTTACTAAAAATCCCCATAAGAAACACATAGTGTAATATATTTATTGATATATTTTTTTTGTTCGGGCCAACTAGTTAAACTTATTATTGTGATAATTATTGTGTTCAGTGTTTTTATTTTTAGAAATAATCTTTACTTATTAATCGTTCTCCCCAAAAAATTTAACTATTTTACGACTCTAATTATTTAAAATTATTTAATTCTGTACAAGAGCAGACATCACGGATAATGGTAAAACAGTAGATCATAGATCCAATGAAACATTATATCGTCAAAACAGCTGAGTTTGACTTTAATGCGACATAAATAATTATAATTATAACAAGTAACGATAATATAAACAAAAAATTAAGAATGAAATGTGTAACTAAAGGAAAAAAATCCAGGTGTGCTTAAGACCACGCGGGAGAAGTGTAAACTTTTATGGTGATATTCTGATTTACACTTGAAAAGTATAGAAAACTAGTGGACCCTGCAATGCTTCGCTATTGCTTAATTTGAAACTTTGAAAGCCTGTAATTCGTATCCCGTGTAATTCAACATCCTGTAATTCTTATCCCGTGTAATTCAACATAGGCCTAATGATTGTTACACATAATTAATAAAACAACTGATTTGAATCAAAAGTTTAATACAATTTTAGGTTAGGCCTTTAAAACCTATGAAATATAATAATTCAAACATCTAATATTACAATTTAACATTATATTATTGTTACACATTATAAATAAAACAGCTTATTTGGACCAAAGGTTTAACACAATTTTAGGTTAGGCCTATTATTATAAAATCAACACACTTTTTTTGAAAGAGTTTTGAATTATCACCATAGTAACCAGAATAACACATTAATAAATAGGAATCAGCTGTTTCATCTTTTATATGGCTGCTTATGGGAGGGATGAATTTTCGCATTTTCTACCCTTTAAATTCAAAATTTTGCAAAATCCTTTCTTAGTACGCCTCTACATTATTGGACGGATGTACCTTCCAAATTTCAAGTCTCTAGCTTTAATAGAATCGGCTCTGCGTTGATCATCAGTCAGGACATTGCATTTTATATAAGAGATATTGAATCAAAACACAATGTATGGAATGAGGAAGCACAATGTCCATTTCAGAGGCATTACCAAGTAAACTATTTTAACACAAGTTATGAAATGAGGAAGCACAATGTTTATTTCAGAAGTATTACCAAGTAAACTATTTTAACACAACTTACGAAATGAGGAAGCACAAAGTCAATTTCAGAGGTATTACCAAGAAAACTATTTTAACACAAGTTATGAAATGAGGAAGCACAATGTCCATTTCAAAGGTATTACCAAGTAAACTATATACTCTGCTATATACACACCATCAGGTATAGAGTGTGACGGTAAAATCCGATTCACCGCCTGCAATTTTTGGAAGAGGTACGCCTATAGAAGTTTACACTTCAAAAAACAATTTTGATTGTAATGGCCCCTAATTAGGAATTACACAAGAAAAGTATTTCTATTCAAAAATTAATTACTTAAAACTGTTAATAAAACCGATGTTTACTCATCTTTATGTACGTTGAATTGCATGATCGTACATTGGTTTCCATCACAATATATTAATATCACTTCACTGTCTTTTTTAAAACAGTTTTTTTTACAAGCAAGATGCAGCCAACGTCATGAAACATCAAACATTAAAATACAAATCCAGTTGTACTTTATATTTAGTTGTTCAATAGACGACAATTATTAATTATTAAATAAACGATTAATGAAATGTACACTGAAAAATGAATTTACAGTTGAACTTGGTTATAGTGTCAACGAAGGGTCAGAACGAATGTTGACACTATGTCCGAGTGACATAGCTAAACATTCAGCTAACCTGAAATGCATTTATAAGATCAATAAAATGTCGGAGTGTGATTTTGAAGTGGACAAAGACGATTTAGTGTGGTCAAAACACAATTCTGAATCTGACAGTAAATATAACATGCGAACTATTGTTGTCATGTCAGCCTATGCAGGATTCCTGTTATCAGGGGAGATTAGGCAAATGAAAAATACAGTTGAACTTGGTTATAGCGTCAACGAACGGACCGAACAAATGTTGACGCTATGTCCGAGTGACGTTATAAATAAAGATGTACCAACAGGAAATCATATTTTTGTTACCTTGAGTGAAAGGACAAACAACTATACAGTATTACTATTATTGGCAACATTTGCCATGATTATTGGCAACAATACAACTTGCCATCATTAAGAACTTACAGTAGTAAACAATCTGGCAGTAACAAAAAGAATCATAATATACAGTAAGTTGACTCACGTATACACGATTCAAAGCTCCAAGCAACAATGGAACTGTGGGGGGGGGGGGCAACTGTCTGATCACAACTACGTAAATGTCTCACCAGGCTATTCGATTGAGTGGTTTATTCCATGCTTTTGTATTGTTCGAAGACTTTCCCAGCAAGGTCATGGGTTTAGTTACACACAGCACACAACTGTCACCGCATAGCCCGTGAATTGTTCCTTAGGAGGGATGGGAGAGTTAGCAGTGTTGCTATAGTGGAATCCCCTTCTACCGACATTGATGGGACCCGATGGAGATTACATTTTACATGTGAAAAAAATACGTAGTGTGCTTATTTCGCGGTTTGATCCTGAAGAGGGAGAAAATAGGCTGCTCGACATCAAAGGAAAGGGGGAATTCTAACATTTAACGAGTTCTGAGAAAACTGAATTCAAAGTTTGACATTGATATTTTGTAGATTTATGACGTTACAACCGAGTGGTTAAAATATTTATTGACGATAAAACAGGGGTCTATAACAACTTAAAAGATAACGATTTTATCGGACTAACAAAAAATGACGCATTAGACAAGGCCGTTAAAACCAAGTTCAGCTGTATTCAACAGATGTGTCGACATTGCTACTGGTGATACTCACTTTGCCTCATTATATCTAGCCTGGAAGAAGGACTGTAGGCCTTGTACATAGTATGCTGCCGCTCTTAAACTGTGCGAATGTGAAGGTAATGTCTCAGGGTTGATACGTTCCAACAACGCTGCAAACTCACGTTCTCTCTTCCCTCTTAAGTACACTATGCCTAAGTTGAGATTGGCGAACGTCCATAGATCTCTCTCTTGTGATAACTGCAATACAACAAAACATGAAATATTATAATAATTATTATATACATTATTGTATATTTTATATAAAGTTATTATTTTATATTTTATATAACTTTGAGGAGGAATGAACTAAATGAGTTATATGCAAATAACTGAATATAGATACAATCAATCAGAATGACATGTATGGAGGGTAGTGCGAGAGGATGGAGTACCTATCCCACCCAAGGAACACAGAAAAATAATAGAAGGGACAAATACACTAACAAGCCCTTACCATAGTTGTCGCCACCGTCGCCATCTTGTGATAGGCAAACCCGATTACTGACGGTCCAAACACGGGTACATTTTTAGTGAGCACTTTTCAATCACACTTCGTTTTACAATACTTAGCGTAAAGATAAAAATTTGAAACTTAACACAGTTAAAGTATATTAGGTGTGGATGCTAATGGCGTAATTTAAAGTATTAATTTGAACTTCAATGCAGTCGTAATGCCTACATTAAGTTGACAGTTTACAGTGACTTTTAAATCGTGACATGAAAAAGTTAGATGGTGGGGAAATTGCGTATTTTTAGGGCAGGTAAATTACCAAAGCGTATAAAAGTTGTCTTAATAGTAAAATCGTATGAAAATATTTTTTTTAAATTTGGCTTTTGTCGTTTGGTTAATACGGTAGGTTAATTGAGATAGCTTTATGCGGCTCGGCGACTAACGCTAAATGCGCTAGGCTGCCGCTTGGAATTTAAAATTACGGTTTTGAAAGGCATACTTTGAGTATATTTGTATATACAACTAAATATAACTTATTAGATTAGTTACCGACATGTATTTAATTTTTAAATAATTGTTTATTACTATATTGCAGAACTTATTTTAACCCTTTGGCGAGTAAGCACGGAAATTTCCATGCTATGACACAGGCATTATAGGAGTATGGTAATTACGCTAAAATATACCCTAAAGGAGTGGGGAAAAAAAATTTTACTTTTGAACAAAAGACATTATATTTGATTAAAACTATAAGAAAACATATACAAAATATTGAAATTATTATTATTTACAGTTATTTACAGTTTTAAAATTTTTTTAGTGTATGATATTGTTCAAAACAAGGATATATACAAAGGGACAAATAAATCCAAGTTATAAGAAATACTAATACTATATAATTTCACTAAAACATAAATAACAAATAAAAACTACGGCAACAAAACAATGACAACAGAACCGTTTGTTTACAAAGACAGCGACAGACTGACCTTGTGAAGCTAAAAGAGCGCGTAAAATTGACGGGTTGTTACACATGTCGCGCTGTCACGCTAGACCTCACCATTCCCGCTTCCCCCTCTCAAGTAGACGTAGCTACTATAAGCTAATATATTACAAAATATAATATTTAAATATTATTGCTTTTAATACTAATAGCTTAGGCCAACTTTTAAATTAAGTGTGTTACAATACAGTTAAATAACTTTACTATACTAACAGAGAGAAAACAATGTTTTATTACAAAAAAAACTTTTGCAGAATGTTAAAATAAAGAAGTAAAATGTCAAAATCAAATAAGTAAGTGAAAATCCAAAAGAAAATTCACTAAATATAACGTTTTTATACTAGATAATGATTTTTTAAATAAGTTTTTAAGCAATTATAGAGTCCATGCTCAAAAACGGAAATTTCCGTGCTTACTCATTTGGGAACACACGGAAATTTCCGTGCTCACTCATTTGGGATCAAAATGATCACTCGCCAAAGGGTTAAATCCTTGAAAAATATATTAGCTTTATACACGAGCTTTCAGCCTTAATATTCTGCCGTTTAAAATCTCCCTTAATATCTCCCACTATTAGTTTCTTTTAGTTTGGAAATGTAAATAAACAATGAAGTCAGAGTAACTGTATTTATTTAACAAACAATATTTTATGTATAGAACTTTGCTTTTATGATAGCAAAATAGTAAATGCGTGTAAAGACATTTTGCAAGCTGAATATGAAAAAAAACATAACTTAGCCTATCTAAGCTGACAGTCTCATTGTCCTGATAATGTTACGCAAAGGTGATTTCTTATTGGTCTAGGCACGAGCTACTACAGTGACTCATCCCCTGCGGACGCCATCTTGTCGTAGGCAGCGCTATACGGGTGGCGACAGCTTTCGGCTCAAGTGACCCTTCTATTATTTTTCTGTGTTCGTTACTCCCACCACACTTCCCCTACCGAGGCTAGGCAGTGCAGCGTACAGTCAAGTCTTCAGACAATGGATTTTTACACACCAAATATACAACAGAGCCACACACGTCTTAGCAGATTTGACACTGACTGTACCTTTTTTAGTATGTGACTGAGACTGACATTGGTGGGAGGCGGGCTTTCCTGCGCATGCACTGCCGGCTCGCCACTCTAAATGTGTTGTACTATACCAGTGCTTTGCTACGGAATTTCAGAAAATAAATATATTATAGGCTATTTAGTATCTATTCATTGCGGTTCTGACTAGTTCAGGGATTCTACAGTTATAGTTAATTTATTTCCCTGACTGTCTCAGATTTTTTTCTCAACTTCCCTGACTGACTAGTATCTATTCATTGCGGTTCTGACTAGTTCAGGGATTCTACAGTTGTAGTTAATTTATTTCCCTGACTGTCTCAGATTTTTTTCTCAACTTCCCTGACCGACTCACGGCATATTTTGAAATTACTTTACTACAACATTTGCATTACATTTTAGTACCATCAGCTCTATTGCAAACATTTCTGCCTCCTTCTCATTGCCGTACTCCTTACATCCCTATCTACGGGGAAGACAAACAAAGTAGATGAATTTTAGTATACGAGGGCCATTCAGTAAGTCCTTAGAAAATCCAAGAGATGGCGCGCGGATCACTGAAAATAGTTTGTTTTTTGGAAGCACCATTACTCAGTAGACAGCAGTTAAATTTTTAGCTTTGCAGAACAAGTTGTTTCATTTCACAGCCATTTGCCTCGTTAATTACTAAAAATTCCTTGCGTTATATTGAAATGAATCTCACATCCCAACAAGGTTAATTGTCTACTTTCATATCTACTGAACTACTACTAAAATACAACTCCCTTACCCTTAAAGCCGTGCTGAACTGCGCCTCAGCAGCCTCCATACAGTTCATAGACATTGCGTACAGTCCCAGTAACGTGTGTAACTGCGGCCTATGCGCTAGTAGTAGCTTAGGGTTCGTCTGACACAACGCGCACGCTTGCGACATCTCCTGCAGAGCCAAAGACTTGTTGCCCATAACTAAACGGCACATTACTATATGTTCCAATAACATCAGCTGGAAGACTGACAGTATGGGTTTGTTGTCCACGACTGTAACAAAACAGAAACAAGGCGTTGAGGAAACTTACATTAACATAGTTCTCAGGAATTAGTTTGAAAAAAATCAACATCTACACTAATATTATAAAGAGGTAAAATTTGTTTGTTTGTATGTGTAGGGGCTAATCTCTGGAACTACTGAACCGATTGAAAAAATAGTTTTACTAATAAAAAGCTACACTATCCCCGAGTAACATAGGCTATAATTAATTTTGATAAAAACATTTTTTATTTCATTATTTATAAATTTAGTTGGAAAAACCTTAGTTTAGGCCTAGACTGATGAACCAACAGATGTATTTACATTTATTACCATGGCAACCAATTGAATAAAATGACAGATAAAACAGCTGTTTGGTCCAATATTTCCATTAACAGCTGATTTCAAATTTTGAAGCAATTATTTGTATTTCTAATTTTTAGGTTAGTTTTTTTATTAAAGTGTAGACCTGAACCTTGCTGGTTCTTTTAACCTTTATTATAACTGCTGTTATTAAATATACGAAATTATTGGATTTGAACATTTAACATTGTTTACCATTTTAGCTTTGTGGGTCATTATTAATCCTACACCTTTATTATAAAGAAAACATAACATGATTATGTGTATAGAAGTTTCCAACCAATTTTTGCAATTAAAGTGTCATTTGATTTAAAATGAAAAGGGTTTCAAATTTAGTGCCTAGCAAAATTTTGTTTTAGTAGCTGGTTTTCATGGAATTTCACTTTAAAAATTTTAAATGGCCGCCATTTTGAAATTTGATGAGTCTGATTGAAGATATTTTTGTAAAATGTTTATAGGTATAGAGTGAAAGTGTATACCAAGTTTCATAAAAATATCTCCAAGGACTTTTGAGTTATACATTTTTTTTTAATACAAAATGGCGGATTACGGCTAAACTAAGCCGAAATCGAAAAAATGTTATACTACATTTTCGATTTATTTTTGCATGTAGAATCTGAATCTGCATAGTCCGCTACAAAAATAACTAAAAAAATTGTTGAATTTTTAAAAAATGATGATTTTAGGCTAATTTTGGTTGTTGTAGACAATTACCAAGAAATTATGTTTTTAGTTTTTTGTCGATAACTCGGTTATCCTTTGACCTACTGAAACTACAAAAAGAGCATTGTGTCTGTCGTTAAAAAATAAAAATATTTTGTCTCTTGTACATTTTTTTAAAAGTTAACGGTTTTCAAGATATTCCACGTTAAAAATTTGTAACGGCGGCCATTTTGAAAATTATAAAAATAAATTCTTTGTGTTTGGTACACTTGTTAATCGTAACATATAAAATGCTTATTCCAAATTTGAACTCGATACCGGGTATCTTATCTATTTCCAGAGTTACAGTGAGTTTTTGTAAAAAAACAAAATGGCGCATTACGGCTAAACTAAGCCAAAATAAAAAAATGTTATACTAAATTTTCGACTTATTTTTGCATGTAGAATTTGAATCTGCCTAGCCCGCTACGCTTTACTAAATCACCCTGTATATGCACGAAAAAAGGTTTTGAAAAACAACCCTTTTTATGGACAAAAACCCCAAAAATCAGTTATTATTATTATTAGCTAATCGAGAATTTTTAGAAAGATGCGGTTTTTTGCATATGGTAGGGTACATTAAAGGCTACATACAAGCCAAATTTTATCAAAATCGTTAGAGCCGTTTTTTTATAAAAAAATAATAACTGATTTTTTGGGGAGTTTATTGCCAAAAAGTGGGTTGTTTTACAACATTTTTCAAAACCGTTTTTCATGCATCTATACAGGCCTACTTGACATGCCTGGTGCAAATTTGTTTGAAATCAATCGAATAGTTTTTGCTCTAGCTTTGTATACATACATACATACATACATACACAGACATTTTGTAAAAAAACACTTTTTTGGACTCAGGGGGTCAAAAAACGGATATTTCCACAAAAACCTCAACATCGATTTTTTTGCAATCACTATACTTTCTCTATACTATAGTATAGTGAGTAAGTAAAATCAGACATAAAAAATGAAAGTAATTTAAATAAATAATTAATAACAAACAAAATTACATAATTTTTTATAAACTAAAATACGCGGGTTTATCAAAACGGAAACACCAAGTAAAGAATGCTCTAGAACAGACAACATAAGGACATAACAGTGTCCATGGAAATTTCTAGAAGTCAAAACCAAAAGATATTAGAGAGCGCGTGGGAAGCAGATTGTGTAACCGTCCTAGATCAGACTCTCTGCGAGACAGACGCATGTAGCCATGAAAAGTATTTTGTGTTTCATTGAAAAGTTTTAAAGAACAAAAAGTTATTTGCTCAGTAGTATTGTTTTCTGGTGAACGGCGATTTGTTAAAGTAAAATTATATTGAAGGAATTACTTAGTTTTATAATTGAAAGTAAAATTTTTACTCAGTTGTGCAAGACTAGGCCTAGGCATCGGAGAAGTGGTTCAGGGGAGGTGGTTATACGAGTGTTTCTTTATGGTTTGTGTAAACGAAAGGATGTTTCCAAGCGAAGTTAAATTGAAAGATTTAGTAAAAAAACAGAGAATAAAGTGCCACGTGGTGATTGAACTATCAGGTCATCAAAATTGTATAAGTATATACTGAAAATTATACATTTAATTTAAATTGTCTGCATTTAATATTTAATTTAAACTCTATATTTTTATATATATAAGATTATTTTTCTCAATCAGAATTTTTGTTTTGAATATTGTCTGTTCGAGTTATTTTAACATGTGTCATTAAGATATCAGAATCAACCATCATGTGAATTGGATTGACATCCTCAATTCAATTTCCAAAAGTACTTGTACAGTAATCGAACCCACGTAAAATGCAAAAAAAGTTAATATTTATAAGAATTGTGCAATAGTCTGTAGACATGTGGTCAAACAGTTTTAGCAGGGAGGATAGTCACGTGATGTGACGTCGCAGTTCATGCCGTGTGATTTATGACTTCTGCTGGCTGGAGACCAGGTGTTTTATACATTATTCACCGAAAGTGGAAAATGGAACATATGTACATGTGCAATGGAGAAGGTTTGTTTACAATTTGCAAAGTTTGTGGTTATAAATTTAAACAAATTTTTTAAAGTTTTTTTGACTATGGTAAATTAACATTTAATGAATAATTAAGTAATAGTACATGCTTCATAATTATTTTTTAAATATATATTTTAATTTAAAGTTTTTGGAAATCCGGTAACAGAATTTTTTTTTTAACAGTTTAACTATATAGCACAGCGGAACTTGGATAATTCGAAGCTGAAGGGACCATTGTAAAAATTCGAATTATAAAAATAAAATGGTTTTTCGATTTTTACGTGCTCAAAATTATTGAAACAAAAACTATGTTGAATATGTTTATTATATAAGGTTTATTTTCACCAATCAAAAGTAAATGATGCATTTTTATTATGTATAATATAATAAAAAATATATACTGTATTTTAACAAAATATTGTGAGATGTCCAATTGCCTTGTAGAATTAATTGTATTTGCATTTGTAAAATTCTAAAGTACGTTAAGAGAATTAAAAACAGCTTCACTTACACTGGTTTGTCCTTCAATATACCGCCGAAAAATTCACGCAATTGCTGAAGAGCCAAAGACGTTGTAGGGATTGGGAAATCTTCAACTTCTTCTAAATCCGACAATTTGGCACATTTTTGGTTTTTCACTTCTTCTAAAAAGTTCACTTGGATGCTGGTCAGATTTCTTAACGAATACAGCTTTTTTAAACAATTTTCTATAGTTGTTTTGGTTACTTGTGACCATGCATTGTGACTGATTCTTGCTGCTTGAAGGATATCGATCTTACAAATTTTTTTCCCCAATGAATCTGTCAAGGGCGTTTATACAATAAGTCGCTGGTAAAAATGCTTAAAATTTTCTATAATGCCCTGATCCATTGGCTGTACAGCTTAAGTCATATTCAGGGGGAGGGGGGGGGGGGGGGAAACGTTGTTCATAAGTGGGATAGAGTTATGCGGAGTACGAGTGTCAATAAACAAGATGATTGTTATGTTCTGTTTACGAAAGGTTTTGTCGAGATTTAACAACAGACAGAGATTGGGCAGAGCATAAATCGACAAATTACAGTATCGGTACCTAGAGAATTCTCGGAAGGCAAAATTCTTGGAAGCCGGTACCGCCTTTAGAATTACAATACGTGAACAAACAATAGCGGCTAGGCTATGTCCTGCCCCTATCTACCTGACAGTGACCTACTTATGCAGTGATCCCTTTCACTCCACAAGATTTTATTTTTAGTGTTGATAAAAAATTTTGAATTAAAGAAGTGGACTTCAAATTATCCATAATTTTTTTACATTGCTATCTAAAAATGTACAATTATCCAAGTTCTACTGTATTATTTTTGTAACGCCATAAACGTTAAAATGTTTACACTTTGTAGAAAGCCTAGCAGATTAAACTTTTGATTACATTAATAACTTACTTTTGAGTTTTTCTATCTGCATCAATGCTTTCTCCGTATATTTCTGAGCTTTATCCATATATCCTGCCTGCATACTATGCATTACAGTCACTAGGTAAACTAATACGTACAGGTGTTCTTTAGGCATCCAAATAAACATGTCTCCGACGTTGGGTCCGCTCACAACTATAACAATACATCAATCGTACCAATATTGAAACGGTAGACAATTTAAATAAAGACCACCTGAAAAATAAATTATTTATCAACTTATTTACAAATTAAATAAAAAGTTTATACGTTAATTCCTCTCATACCTTTCATTAAATTTATAAAAAATAAACGGTACCAGAAACTGTCACATACTTTGTCACAAACATATTTAAATTATTAACAAGTTCACTGCTAAGGACGCACATGTGTGCTTGACACTGAACACCATGAGAAGCGGCCGACGCACAGTGCATTGCACACCAACCCCCGTATTGGGAGTATTTTCAATACACAATGCATTGCAATTTTAAGCGTATGTTAAGAGAGTAACTAATAAATATTATTATTATTAGCTAAACGAGAATTTTTTGAAAGATGTGGTTTTTTTCCAAATGGTAGGTTTTTTTTTTGTTTTTGGTTTTTAAAGGCAAAAAACTTAGGTGGTTATCATCGCCTGGATAACTAAGAACATTCGTATAATGCTCATACTATCACACACACAGGTATAAAATTAAACTTTTATTTACACACACTACAGACACTACACGATACAATAACAATAACAACGATAACAACAATAATTACATAATAACAACTTGTAACAGGGCTGTAAAGGGCCTTGTTACATAACAATGAATAAATCTCTAATTAAAATAACAAGAAATAAATCTACTTGTTATTTTAATTAGAGATATATTCATTCTTATGTAACAGGGCCCTTTACAGCCCTGTTACAAGTTGTTAATGGTAGGGTACATTAGGGCTACAAATAAGACAAATTTGATCAAAATCGTTAGAGTTGTGTTTTTATAAAAAAATAACAGATTTTTTGCAGGTCTTTTGGCCAGAAAGGGGGTTCTTTTTCAAAATGTTTCAAAAATGTTTTCGTGCATATATGCAGGCCTAATTCACATGTTTGTGCCAATTTGTTCGAAATCGATCCAATAGTTTTCTCTTTAGCTTTATATACATACATATTGTAAAAACCACTTTTTTGGACTCAGGTGGTCCCAAAACGGATATTTCTACAAAAATCTCAACATCGATTTTTTTGCGATCACTCTACTTTCTCTATACTATAGTATACTGAGAAAGTAGAAATTGTAAAATAGAATTAGTGAACATATATTAACCAGAATCTGGATAGGGAAAGCCAAAAATAAACACAACCTCTCTGGAGCAAGAAGAACTATTGTGATTTTACAACAATGGAATTTTAAGTAGTAAATTGAACTATGATTCTCTTACTGGCTGTCTGAGTAGCAAGAAGCTTATACAAATAGCTCCGAAGCATCAATAAATTCAATATAATTTTAATTGTATTTTGGAAATAAGACAAATCATACCACATTCAAAATCAAGAACACATCAACCAATTTGCCTACCCAGGTTTATAACAAAATACCTACACATAAACTATAGTACTAGTCCAAAGAGCTCAAGTAATTGGCAATTATTCTTGTCCAGAACATTTAAAAAATTACAGCAGGATATAAACCCTTTAAAACACCAAATAAATAACTAGATTTAATATAAGCAATAAGTATCAATAACATAATAGCCAACATTTTTAACAGCGATACATATAGGTCTGTTTGTATTAATATCCAAAGAGAATATAAATCCTTTTTTATGATTCTAAATTCAGAAAGTAACTTCCAATATAATTCAATCTATAAATTGTAAATTTTTAAGTTTAGTGATAACCCATTCGCTTATAACGACGGCGATTCGCCGTCTCGCTCCCGATTGCCATTGTGTGAAATGACGGCGAATCGCCGTCCACCAATAAAACCTGTATTATCCGAGTTAGTTCCTAAAAAATACAAAAGATCGCATATGCATCTTGTTGTGTAAGTTTCAGGCTTTCTTCTAGTTATATTTTTATCTTCCATGGCCTGCCATAGTCTTTCATTTGTTAGTATTTTTTATTAAAAGTGTAGCATATTGTTTTAAATTAATTATGTAACTTAATAAGAACTGATCTAAGTTATTATTATAAACTTCTCACACATACAAATCATACAGATTCAAACTTAAGAGCAAAAAAGCAAGCTTCATATAACCACTCCTAGATGGTGCTGATAAACTATCTTTTACTTTACACGGAATATTTAAACCGATAGTAAAGTAATTGAAGTTTTGTTAATTTGTCAGTTTTCTTTAATGAAGCCCTAGTCTAGTGGATAATGTAGCGTCTTTCTGAACAGAAGATGGTGAGTTCAAATCTAGGCTAGGGAGACCAGATATCTAATCATATCTGTGGTTTGAGGGTAGGAGGGCGGAAGTAAAGCAAACGGTGGTTGGCTCGCTTCCAAGCTGACAGGATATGACTAGATATCTGGTCCACGGCTGGGGCTGTTTTGCATAATTTTACTAAGGTATGTATATTTATATATATATTTACTAAAAAAAAACAGTAAAAGATAAAAAATATTTTTTAGTAAACAACCTTACATGAGTTAGTCAAAAAATGTAATTAATAATAAATTTGTGTCTTAATATAATGTTTTTTTTGACCTACAGTCAATTCTGATTAGAAAAATAACATTTTATACAAAATTCTGTGTAGAAATAAAAATATAGTAAACTGTGTGAAAACACCCAGGAAAATCGTTTTTTTAGCCCGGTCAGGTATTAAAAAAACTTTAAGTGAATGGGTTAGTGGTGAAAACTCTAGGCCTGAGATTACATGCATGCTAGCGCGTAAGCAAATCCCCCACTCTATCCGCAACCTTTACATGTAGACTTTTTCCAACAGGAATGTGCCCAAATGTAAAGGCCACTATTCTCGATTTAGACGTGTTAACGGTAAACTAACTCTTATCGCCAATGATGAGTCAGCGAGTCACATGACTACAGTAGAACTCCAATTATCCGGATCAGATGTGAATAAGAACATAGTCAAACGGATTCGAGACTTGGCGGCACAGAATCGATTTAAGGTAGCAAAACAGCTGATTCTACCTGGTATATTAAAAAAAATGTATTTTACAGTGATTTAGTATTGTTTATAAATATTACGTAATGTAAACATTGTCATTGATATTGTTTTTTCATAATAAATACCGTAAATGTTCTCTATTGTGTTTTGTTTACGTTTTTCTCCTAAAAACATCCTTTTTTTCGAGAAAAATCCAATTATCCGGATCGGGAGTTCTACTGTATATGTACAGTACTGCTTTAAGGCCTAAGATTGAGAACGACACGGCTATAGTGATGAGAGGGGGCTCGCCACACGCTATTCCAATCAGGAAGAGGCAGTTGTCATGGCAACCTAAGCACCCTGTATTGATAGATTTCTGTTAAATTGCTCAACATTGCAAACAGGTGAACTGAGATCTGTTTTTGTAATAAATGAACCAATTGTTTGATGAGGAACACCGAAAACATAAACAATTGCCGATATGGCCAGACTAAGCGAGGAGTCGGTTTACCCGAGGTCGGACTAGTGGGGTTCTACTGTAGGCTATTTTTATAGAACTTTTTACTTCTGCCTGATAGTAGAATTGTGCCGCTACATTGTCAATAAACGTTTTCAAAGGGATTAATTGTGCCGATGACTCTTCTTTAAAATAAACTCCATCAGAATATTAAACAGTCAAGCTTTTTTGGTTGTTCTACAAGATAGATTATTTTCTTGAAGTAAATGATTGTCCTACTTACTCTCATCTGAAGGCCAAGACGGTTGCATAATGGTTTGTATACTCTGTTGTAATTGTTTAAGGCAAGGTTTCACGCTCTTCACTTGCCCGGCCATCAGGTAGTGACATACCTAGGTGGAACAGAACATTATATTACTTGAACAAAATAAGACGTCAGCCATGTTGCTTACTGCAGTGGTCTTGGGGTTACAGACCACCAATTAAAGTGAAATGACATCTCATTTATCAAATGTAAAGTTTGTAAATTGATGTACGTGTTTAAATAGTTTGCTAGAAGTATTTTAAATAAAGATGAATCAAAACAAGGGTGTGAGCAATCCATATTCCAGCTTGGAATTGTTGCACGGGGATGTGCCGGTTGAACGCACTAGTAATGCAAAAAGCTGTCCTAAAATGTATCCACCTGATATGCTTGTTAAGGGGGCTGGTATAGCAAAAACATTTTTCTTAATATTTGTATATATGCAGTAGACTTTCCTGCTTAATTTACTGCAAGTTTTATGAAAATATAAACAATTTTACAAAAGCTATGAGGAATAAAACAAAACATTGCATTTTTAATATTAGCCTAATCATTAGCAAAATTAATATATTATTGAAATAACAAAGTTTGTGAAATCTATTTTGTATTTTATTATTTATACACCTATAAAACTAGTATTTAGAATTAAGTATTGCGGTATAAAATTATACCCATAAGTATATTGTTATTAATTATTGGAGAGTTTTAGAGGTAGAAGCAATGCAATTGTTCAGACAATAAAACTTTGTTCCCGACAATCAAGTTTTTGTTAACGTTTTACAAAATATCTCTAAAAATATTAAGACTAGAGTTTTAGAACTTTCAGAGATTGTTTAAAATACTAATATTTACAATAAATAACTATTTTATTTAGAGTAAAATAGATTTTGAAATATTGAAATGTGTATGTGTAAAAATTTACTTTTTTTAGAGAAAAAAAAACATCAAATTTTTTTAATTTTAATATTTTTGCAGTACATAATTTTGCTAGTTCGCACCTTAATCACAATAATTTGGGAGAGGCTCTTCAGTTTTTGAAATATCTCAAATAAATCAAGAGTAATCATGTAAAAAGTAATATAGTGTAAAAATAAAAAATTATGTTTTACAAAAAATTATTTTAAAAAATCAAGTTAAATTTAGTATTGATATTTTTATCATAGCTAAATCTATATATATAAAAGCGAAATACCACTCACTCACTCATCACGATTTCTCAAAAACTACCGAACGGATTGAAATGAAATTTGGTATGTAGCTTCCTCTAGGGCCATAGGCGCTCGCTACGAAAGGGTTTCAAAAAATTCGAAATTTTAGGGTGTTTTGGGGAATCAAAGTTATTAAATCACAATTTCTTCAAAACTACCAAACGGATTGGAATGAAATTGGGTATGTAGCATCCTCTAGGGCCATAGGTGCTTACTAAGAAAGGGTTTGAAAAAAATTCAAAATTTTAGAGGGTTTTGGGGGGGATCAAAGTTATTAAATCACGATTTCTTCAAAACTACCAAACGGGTTGGAATGAAATTTGGTATGTAGCTTCCTCTAGGGCCATAAGTGTTCACTAAAAAAGGGTTTTAAAAAATTGGAAATTTTAGGAGGGTTTGAGGGTAAAAATTACTAAATCACGATTTCTCCAAAATTACCGAACAGATTGGAATGAAATTTGGTATGTAGCTTCCTCTAGGGCCATAGGCGCTCGCTAAGAAAGGGTTTCAAAAAATTCTAAATTTTAGGGGGCTTTGGGGGATCAAAGTTATTAAATCACGATTTCTCCAAAACTACCGAACGGATTGAAATGAAATTCGGTATGTAGCTTCCTCTAGGGCCATAGGTGCTCACTAAGAAAGGGTATGAAAAATTTCGAAATTTTAGGAGGGGTTTGGGGGGGATCAAAGTTACTAAAATCATAATTTCAGATCTTTTATTATTATGACAATAGTGTTTTTATTATTTAAGATCTATATATATAAAAGCCAAATACCACTCACTGACTGAACACTTAAAAAGAATACAATTACGTTAAAAAGACTGAAAATACCAACCACCACGGGCAACGCTGTACGGGTCAGCTAGTACAATTATATTATACGCACAGTAAAAATGTCATTTCCATATCTTAAAAAATAAAGTCAACAAAATTTATTGAATTAATTATAGCAAAATTGAGTGCGCACGAGCAAGCAATACCAGCCCCCTTAAATATATTGTTGTACGTATTCAAGAATAAAAGCAACCTATAAATTTTCAGTCTGGGATTATTCTTTTCACTATTTAAATTATAACAATATACATAAATACCTTACTTCCTTGTACTGCTCCCAGTCCTGTTTTGATCACTTTCTATACGGTGACGTACGTTTCGCCTATTTCTTCATTCGAAAAAAAATATTACATCCAAACAAAAGGACTGGCTATGGGATCTCCACTATCAAGCATTTTATCAGAGATATTTCTCAATCATATTGAACAGAAACACATAATGAATCCGTCAAAAACGTTTTATAAAAACATATGCCTATACCACAGATACGTCGACGACACGATTTGTCTTTTCAATGGAACAGTGAGACAAATACATATGTTTAAAAATTATTTAAATAAAATACACCCTTTCCCTCGAATTCACTTGTAAAATGGAAGTCAACAATAGTTTAAAATTTCTTGATTTAACCATTACCAAAGTTGGAACCAAATTTGCCTTCAAAGTAAATAGGAAATCCACTCAAACAGATCACACAATACACGCCACCTCTAATCATCCCCACAACCAGAAAATGTCAGCATACAATAGTTTCATACACAGAGCAATCAATATACCAATGAACAAAGCAGATTTCGATCAAGAAATTAACATAATAAAACAGATAGCAATTTCAAATGGTTATGAACACACAATAATAGATCGACTTATAACAAAAAAGAGAAAAAAACAAAACCAAATAATAAAAGAAAAACCAAAATATATAAGTATTGACTACCATGGGTTACTTGACAACATTGCAGACAGAATATTTCGTAAACAAGGTTATAAACTGGCTTTTAAAACAAAAAACAATTTGGATAAAGCAATAAAACCAAAACATAAAGAGGTTTGTCCTTACAACGCTAGTGGAATATACAACATCATTTGTGACAACTGCGAAAAAACATTATATAGGTCAAACAGGGAGATCGTTCAAAACTCGTTCCAAAGAGCACATTCCCAACCGTAATCTCAACACAAACCAATCAAAATTTGCTGAACATTTAATAGACACCGGTCATACTTACACCAATATCCAAAATAATTTGCAAATTTTAAATAAATGCTCCAAAGAACCAACCATGAACGTAATTGAAGAATTCCACATTTATAAAGCAACTATTTCAGACCCAAACTCTTTGTTAAACGAGAAAATACATTTCAAATCCAACGCTTTGTTTGACAGTATCATCAGAGCAGAACCCCTTCAATCTCCAAAATAAATAAAACTACAGAGAAAAAAATCAGTACTGAGACAAGGACGGGGCGAGACGCACGTGTGCGAGATGCTATTTTAATATAAACTACATCGGCATATTCATGCCTAATTACGTGTGTTTGTGTTTTTGTATTAATGTTTGTGGAGTGTGTATGTATATTTATAGTTTTTGACGCGCATTAAACAAATGCAAATCATTTTTTTAAATTTGTTATAAACGGTTTGAAAATGCCTGAAAAAATAGGCAAAACGTAAGTCACCGTATAGAAAGTGATCAAAACAGGACTGCAAGCAGTGCAAGGAAGTAAGGTATTTATATAAATATATCCAGTCCAGTAAGGCAAAAAACAAAAATAAATCATATAACAATATTTTGCAATTACCACATTTCAACGGCAGCCGATAACTTACAGCTGATTTACAAGTGTAAGCAAATAAGTTTCAGGATTAATTAATTTAACTGACCTGCAGAACAAGAAAATAAACTTTCAAATATTCTTTCTGATATTGACTCCCGGTCCAGTTGTCTACGAGTTGTCCAGCAGTGTTGAGTAAGGGTAAAACTTCCAGGAATTTCTTGTCTATCAATAATAACTGTAAGTGCAAACCAAGTACGTAATTAGTAAAGTCAACCAGTTTGGTGAACATGTTGTAAAATAATACAAAAATTAGAACTATCTTTGTAGCAGAGATTATAACTATTCCTATAGAAATGGGACTTAACAATAGAACTGGCATCGTTAAAGCTAAAATTGGCCATCCCGTTTATAGCGTTTTGCAAGCATATTTTTAAAAATTCGCCAAAAATTGTAAATGAACAAAAATCCAAAAGTTTTAATAGATTTTTTGTAGAAGAAACCTCAAAGAATTCGAATATGCCACTAAAAATTTGTTTATTTTGAAATTGTAAAAGTTATTAGCTCAAGAAACAAAAAATGTTCAGTAACGAAAGGAAAAAGTTCAACTTTAGGCCTACATAACAAGTAGTAAATTTTTTTTGTATTTTTTCATAAGCGTAAAAAAGTTTTGTAATTTAGTTCTAAATAGAACTGTATAAAAACACTTATCAATTTAAAATTTCTTATTTTGAAAAAAACTGTTTTTATGTTCCAAGTACACGACTGCTAACAAACCTAGGCTTAGATTGAAACGTAATTTACTAATATATGCTTTGTCCAAAAATGAAATATTATTATAACAAAGTGTAGAGGATAAATCAAAGAAAAGAACGGTATAATTGTTTTTCCTTAGTTCACAAAAAGTGTTTGAGTTATCTTTATTTGAATAACAAAATGATATGAATCAAATGACATTTTGCCGTCTTACAAGAAGGGTGCTTTGAATTACGTGGGAACGAGACCAAGCAATCGGTCACAACAGATCGCTCTAATCATGTACTTTCCTCTCTGTCTAGACAAACAAAAAAACTGGTTTATTCTAGTTCAATTCCCACCGTTAGAAAGGTCAGTCTTTTCTCTACAAAATGGTGTAAAACCATCTGTCAAAACATTTGATAGAGTAGGCGTAGTATCTGTTGACAAATGGGCTGTTTCATTGGTAGAAAACCTGTCCAATCGCAAGGGTTTACACAGACATTGTATGCATAAATCGAGTAAAATAGTGACATCTGATTGGAAGGCACCATTAGAAAGTTAAAATCTTGAAGAATCCAATGGTAGCTTTATTATCTCGATATAAATACTTCAGTAGGGGGATTTCAACGTTGAAGAAGTGGGAAATAACAGTACAACTGTATGCAGATTCGCCCGCGGAAATAGCTGTAACACAATATGCATATTTTAAAATGACGATTACGTATGTTTTATGAAAAAGTTGTAAATACAAAAATTAAAGTTTAATTCATTTCCTTTCCAATGGTGCCAGTTTTATTACGATTGGATGATTCTAAGTGGGTTAAATTATCGATTATGCAAATTCTCGCTAAGGTTCGAGCGGGTTGCATTTGCACCCGAGAGACTGCAGTCTGCCACTTTGAGGGTTAAATACTAGGATAGCCCTAGAATACCAGGTTCTATTTAGTGGTTTATGCAAGCATTTGCTAAATTGCCATACATTTTGAATGGTTCCACATAATATAGTGAATATTATACTGTTTTGTTACTAACAAACTATCCTAGCATTCAATAATGCAAAACTATTTTTTATACATTTGGTATTTTTTGTTAAAACGATTTTAAATTATTCAATTTTTTTCCATTTTTTGAGGATGAAAAAAAATAGTGAGCTTCTATCCTGAATGTATTTTTGTTATTGGGATATTTTCGTTCATATGAACAATATCCACTCCTATAAAAGCGAGTGTACGTCCGTACGTACGTGAGTAACGTATAATACAACAGCTGATTTCACCCAACAATCCCAGTGTAGATTTATACTTTGTGGTTATGTTTACAACTTCAATCAATTAATTTCTTAAGAAGTTGATTTTTTTTAAAATGAGTTATAGAACTAATGTATGCTATAATACGTTATAATATATGCTTCGAGGTTATATAAACTGCTTATAAATTCAACCTTTTGTTATCAAAATATCAGTTTTTACAAATTTAAAGAAGAAATACTTATTCATTTAACTTTAGAAACATTCATACATTTTCGTATAACATATAAACATATTCGATTATTAATTTCTTCACTGTAATATTAATAACTTCTAAATTATTTTATCTTATTAACATGAAACAAAAAGCAATTAAAAGATAATATTTGTTTCTTTCTTTAAATATATAACATATATAAATAAAAATATTACATTTTCTACGTGTTAACTTCTGCCGCAACCCGCTTTAAGGAACTTCAATCAAAAAATATACACGAGAAAGCCAATACATACTGTAAAAGTAAATATTTAATACTTTATTATTATACTACATAATGTATTTAATGTTAGGATAGGCCTAATTTTTTACTCTACACATTTAAAATCTTGATCACTAAATTCAAGGTGTTGAGGAACCTTTAATTAAAGGATTGCTAATATATAGCGCAAGTCCACAAAACAAACAATTCTAGAATATGATTTGCACTAAATCATTGATATTTTAATCACAATGGCAAATGTCTGCAAAAGAAAATATCACCCGATTACGATTTGTGCTATTAAAAACAAAAAGTGGCGGTTATTTAAAGCTCAATGGCAAATGTTCATGAAAGAAATCAACACTATACCATTCGATAGGAAATTAAATTGATACAAAAATTTACTCTTGATATCTATACTAATATTATAAAGAGATAAAATTTGTTTGTATGTAGGGGGTAATCTCTGGAACTACTGAACCGATTGAAAAATAGTTTTACTAATAAAAAACTACACTATCCCTGAATAACATAGGCTATAATTCATTTTGATAAAAACATTTTTTATTTCAATATTTTGTAAATTTAGTCGGAAAACACCTTAGGCTAGGCCTGGACTGATGAACCAACACATGTATTTAAATTTATTACCATAGCAACCAATTGAATAAAATAACAGATAAAACAGCTGTTTGCTCCAATATTTCCGTTAACAGCTGATTTCTAACTTTGAAGCAATTATTTAAATTTCTAACTTTTAGGTTAGGTTTTTATTAAAGTGTAAACCTGAGTCTAGCTGGTTCTTTTAACCTTTATTATAACTGCTGTTACAAATATCCGAAATAATTTGATTTGAACATTTAACATTATTTACCATCTTAGCTTTGGGGTTATTATTAATCCTACACCTTAATTATAAAGAAACAAAGATAACACAATTATGTGTACAGAAGGGTGCAACGGGGTTGGCGTGCGGAGCACGCAGGGGTTTCCCCTAGTTTTTTTATAAAAATGTATGGTTTCTGAGGTAATGTCATTTAAAAATTTTAAATGGCTGCCATTTTCAAACACATTATTGGAACAAGTTCATTATTTTTTAAGAGTTTCGTGCAAAGTTTGAACTCAATTGGTTAAGCCAATAAACTATTTAATAAAAACAAAACGAAATGGCGGGACGATGTACAGGAGCAAATAAACAAAAATACATACAAACAATGAATTCAGCCGGTACTCACCATACACCTACTTAGTAGAAACAGTACTCTTGTATAATTAGCTGATGATATATGTGCGTAATCAACTCCAACTCCCAGTAAACTGCTCGCTAGCTCGTAATCTCTTTCGGTTGCGTGGATTTGCTGAACAAAACATTTCATAAGTGTTAACATTTCACATACTGATATGGCTAACTAGAAATAGTAACTTAATCGGATAACATTTCCTGTCACCAGTGCTACAGTTAGGTATTCTTGTAAAAGAAGGGCCTTTCATGTGACCTATGAGAAACAACTTTATTCTACTAACAATGGATACTGTATTTGCGAGCGACCCAAACTTTTATACATAGTCAACATTTTGCGCTGAAACTTCTACATTAGAAGTTACTATTGTTTTGCTTGTTATACTAGTCCCTAAGATTACACTGATATGTAAATGCATGGTGTTTACAACCTTTTTAGAATTGTTTATGATTGTTCCTACTGTGTTAACTTTATTAGTTCCAGAGAAAATCAACTGTGACAAACAAGAGTACAGAACAATAGAAAAATAATTTTTAATTAAATTTAAAAACCTTGAATAATTATAATTTACAACAAACAAACAGCATTTTTAAGATTTCATTAATCTGTTCAGGTTTGAAAAATTAGATAATTATTTCCTTATCCACTAACTCAAGAGTTATCCTTGTAAATTTGTTTTTTTAGCACTAAGATTGGCCATATTATAAACGAATACTACATTGCTTATCGACCTAAAGGTAATTTGAAACAGCGATATGCCTATCACAAAACTGTAAGGAATATTAATTCTACTCTGCACATATATTACATGTCATTAACTTACAATTTTACCTTTCGTATGATTATTTATTAGATTACAATAATTCTCTGTCTGACACCTAGCTAGGGCTAAAATACTCACGGCTAACTGAAATATAAGTCGACAATGCCAGTAAATGCTGTGTTGAGACAGTTCGATAGCTTTCCTTAAAATTGGTTTCGATAAATTCGATTGGTTTTGTTGCTCGTACAATTCTGCCAAAACGCTAGCAGCTTCAAATTTTACGTCATCAAACGCATTTATTATTTGCGATAGAAGCCACTGAAACATATTTAAAGCAATTTATTACACACTTATCAACTCAACATGGCCTACTACAATACTATGAAATAAATACAATAATGATATAGATTTAAAATTTCTTATTCTCAATTAATATTTATCTTAATCACTAAATAGGTAATCGCTGCTTACTTAAAATAAGGCTACAAATAATTAAAGAAAAAAATATTAATCTTAAAAATTGGCTGTTAGCCATTTTGCTTCAGAATACGAGATTAGTCAGTCATTAAATGCCGAATGTGGGAGGTTTATATAGTCACTTTAAAGTTTGGTATTTATTGATTTTGCTTAATACTAAGGTATTTTATACAAAGTTTAACTTAAAAACAACTGTGAGAGGTTAGGTTTTCATATTCAATATAGCCTATTTATTAAAAATATGTAAAAAAATCTTCAATTACCACATTGCTAATACAATATTGTTTATAGACTGCCAAAGATGTACTTAATGTTTAGGACGCATATACAATTCAATTTACTTCATAAATATTTATATAAATTTAATTTAAAAAAAGGAACAATCGTATAACTAATGCTATTCTGATCGAACTTGTAACAGAAACTTATGTTTTAATTCACAAAACACTAAACTGTTTCATGGTTAAAAGGTCATGGTTAGTTAATGACATAATATAGTTTTTAGGCTAAGGTATTTAATGTATTTTAATGCTAATTTTAAGGAACTTTATTTAGGAACGTTGAGTATTGATAGGTTACCAACTTAGGCCTATTACTATGTTTTTAGATAAGATTTTCTTCAATTTCAGTTTTGCATTGAAAATAACAATAGACAAAACTACTAGGTACTGGTTAGGCTTAAAAGTATTTTCCCACCAAAAACTTATCTAGTTCACAGGCTTATCATATCAACTTGTAATATAAGTAAATGTGAACCCATTGGTTCTACATTAATATGTTGATCACTTCATTCAAAATACTAGCCTATAATGTTGGCCCAAAAAGTAGGTCAGAATAATAACAAGCTAACCTATTAAATGTATAAGCCTGTATATAAATGTTATATGTATTCCGTAGGCCAAAGTCTAACTACATTGAAGGCCTTTTGACAAAAGTTGTGGTTGCACATGTAAAGTATCGCACTTTAAGTTTTATGGGCTAATGATATTAGATCAATATAGAAATAATTCCAGATCAGCCTTAGAATCATTTATAACCTATCTCTAAATAGTCTTAAATTAATTTAGGACAAGAATAGTAAAAGATAACTACAGTAAAAGTTATTAAGTAAAAATATTAAAGAAATCTTTGATATTTAATGAGATATATGCTCACCTAAATAAACTCATAGGCCTATCATATGAAATAGGTTATGTCAAACCTAATATTTACAGTAATGAATAAACTACCATAATAAGTCTAATATATGCAACATACACATAAAATTACTTTGATTAGTCCTAATATGTCAAAGTCATTAATGATCTTTGACTGTTTAATGAGCAATTATCAATATTTATTATACAAAACTGGTTAGGCTTAAAAGTATTTTCCCACCAAAAACTAATCTAGTTGACAGGCTTATCATATCAACTTGTAATATAAGTAAATGTTATCCCAATGGCTCTAAAAACGTTGATCACTTCATTCAAAATACTAGCCATAATACAATTTGAACTGTTCTACTTTTGATATGAAATTTTAAGGTCTAAAAACCTTAGTTCTAACCTAACTTTACACACCACTGGTATAAAGCACATAATATAAGATCAGTTTTGAATTAGACAAAGAGTAAAATATTACTCAGATACTATAAATAACTCAGTTTGTCCATTAAGTTATAGAATATATTATTAAGACAAAAAATAAAACTTACAGCTTGTTCCAAATGAGTTCTTGCTAGGTCTATGTTTTTGGTATGTGTTAAGAGTATATTTCCCAGTTGTAAATGTGTCCTTGCCTCAACTCTTGATGGTGGTTTGAAATTGAAGACTGCTTGTAAACACTGAATACATAATTTTATATTAGGAGGGCTTGAAGTTCTAAAATTTTCAGCTAACCCCAATAAAGATAAATACCAAGCATCCTGAGAGGAGGCCATTTTTAAGTTTACTAACAAAACACATCAGTGACAGTGATGCCACCAGGACGAAATTACCCCAGAAAGTATGTTGATATACATAGAAAACTTTTGAAAAACCTAACGATTTTTTTTTTTAATTTGTTTACTGATTAACAGTTTATTGTGACGAAAATATAATGTATTATGTTTCACTAATTACTTAAAAATTGTAATGTGTTATCAACAACTTAAGAAACAATGATTAATCACATTTGCCCAAAGATAAGTCTTTGGTTAGACAAAGTTATATTGTATAGCATACAGTGTTTATATTTAATACTACTGCAATATTTTCTGTAATTGAATAATTTTATGTACAAAGTAAATAATGACCTTAAATCTTTACACATTTTACAGCCTCGAGGAATGTAGTATAAAATTATAAAATTTGTATAAGATATATGTTAGAGTCGTTAGAGTGGTTTATCTATGGTTAGACAGTGAATATCAAAGATTATAAAAAAGACAGTAGTAGCTATGTTTTATTTGTGATAATCATATTGAAGTAATTAATTATAACTTAATTTGCTTTTAAAACTAATATTTAATAATTGTTTAAATTTACATAAAAAAATAATATATTCAATTTAAAGATTTTTAGTAAACACAGCATCAAATGAAGAAATTTCTTATTAGCTAACTCAAAATAATAATAATATATATCTTTATAATAATATACTATATCTAATAAACTCAAAATCTTTAAATTTATAAATGTTCAGTGTAAATTTAAACTTATAATTAACAAATGCATGTAATGTTGGTAACATTTGTTTACATATTAGATTGATATCATTATACAGCTTTCCAATTCCCCGGCCCCTTCCACTCACTACATTTTCGAAAGTTTTTCCAAAAAGAAAAAGTTTTCCTTTGCTAATGCTTAGTGTTTATTTTGACTAACTGTAATGGAATAACTCAACCTTTTAAGTAACTAAGAATTACATAATTCTATAGGTACAGAATAAAATGTAATCAATCAAAACCAAAGATTTAAAAACATATGATACAACAATATAAACAGCTGATTCTATATAAACTTAATCTATCATATGTCATATTATAGTTCACCACATTTTTCCCACTGAATTTAAAAATTTAAAATACTGTATGACATAGTCTTTAAGATATTCAGACACTTTTCTTGTTCTTGAAGATGTCCTTAATTCTTTATCTTCCTGAGTGTCACTTGTTGCTTCAGTACTTTGGAAATCTGATTGATCAGTAGAAATGTGATAGTTACTATCAGAAATTGGCATTTGTTGATCAGAATCAATATTATTCAGTACAGAAATCAAATTTATATCATCCCTTAATGTATAAGGGCATAATTAGGGTTAGCTTCTATTAGTTCAGTTTCATCAACTACCATAGTGGTTCATATTTACTCATCCTTTCATTACATTTCACCAAGATTGGACTTGGTTGAAGCAACCAAGCTGGCAATGTAGTTCCGTTTGAAGAACAACATAGATGCATGAAATCCAGATTTATGAAATCCGTTCATGTGGAGTACAGTTTATTGCAGTACATAATAAAGAAGATATTGAATGTAAAGCTTCTGGTAGATATATTTTCCATTGATTCTGATTGTAACCCTTTGATTTTAATTACAGTGTGATGGTTTTCCATATTATTCCATTTAAACGCTTTATTTGTCCATTGCCAGCAGGATTATATGGACTAGTCTAACTGGTTGCAACTCCCTTTTGATGAAGATAGCTTGTCAATTCCGCAGATAAAAAAAATCTTCCCCTGTCAGATAAGTCAGTACTTTGTCGAGGGTGAATTTTTCTTTAAGTTTAGCCTTCAGTATCTCTCTAGCAGCATTTTCTGGACCGGGGCACTGCAGAATAATGTGTTGGAGGGTTTCTTCTTGTTCTTAGAAAACCAAGTTCTTGGGGGAATTATCAATTCCAAAACAGAAGAAGCATATGCCAGGGAGTGAACTGGTTGGTCCGAGTCCTGCCCCTGGATAGCTGTACTGTATTACATCCTTACGTATTACAGTGAACTGAACGCCAGCAGTAGCTGCTCATCTATGAGTTTCATCCCTCTTAGAAACAAAGAAATACCGATTGCTTAAAACTAACAGATTATACTTATTACAGATAGCGCCAATTAGTATGGAGCGCGAAGAGGGGAGTGTGCAAGTCTCCTACGCCGGCTCCCCCTAGTCTGGAGAACATTTCCCCTCTCGCAGGGAGTACAGTCAGAGCACCACTCCACGCGTTTGTCTGCTGCCTGCCTACCTAACTCATGTTTGCTCTGTAGTCGTGTTGATTGTATATTAACACTTTTTGGTGGTGACTGTACTGAAGACTCACAGTCAAGTAGGAGAGGGTAAGACGTTATAGTGACGCTTCACGCTACCTGGCACTATCTGTAGCAGAGTTTAATAATAAAATCTGTTTCATAAATTAAGCAGTGTTGTTTCTAGACCTCAAATTTTGTAATTTATTTTGACAAACATACGACTCTAATAAAATAAAACCTATTAGCTTAACTGTTGTGGATTTATAGGTGATGTTAACTACCTTGTTTTTCATCATAATATTTTTATTTATTTATTTATTTAGCAACAATACATAATTCTCCATAAAGGAGATACATTACATATTCATCCTGAAGAGAAAAGAGAAACTTTTCTGTGTACAGGTAGCTAGAACAAAAAACTATGACTAAATCTATATAAAAAGGAAAAAAGACAAATAAAAAAGAGAAAAGAACATAGTAAACAAAAATATTCCAAAATAAGCCATATATTATAGAGTGGAAATATAATTCTGATACAAAACACAATTCTGTTTAATATAATTCATTATTAGCGAATTGCCATAGGAAAAATGAGCTATTGCGATCAAATCGTTTGCAGATTTTGTTTATTAAAAAAAAAAATGTGTACTGAAATCAGATTTACACTCTCAAAAGAACTATTGGTTAGGAAAAAGCTAGTAAAAAAAGATTAGTTAAGTTTGAAAAATTATATTTATGCAATCATACGTAAAAATAACGGGGCAATTCTACAGAAAGCGGGATATTTCTGTGCAAGTACCTAAGAAATTAAAAATATTTGAAAATCA
>JAGFPH010005984.1:44897-70767 GCA_018207615.1 Philaenus spumarius
GTCTTTGAAGGGAACGTGGCTTAAGCCGCTATTTTGTAAATTGTTTAGACAAATATCTCGTAAGTGAAAGTTATGCATCGTATGAAACAAATAGCTGATCCTGTGCAAACTTGTTTCCGTAAAACATATATTGTTTCATCGATAAATATATCAATAGTTGTTAATGATACAGTGAAATTGATAGTAATGATACCTGAAGTCTCTGAAAGTTTTTTACAGAGTGTTTTGAAGTGTTGGAACCAAATTCACTGAATTTTGTACGGTTTACGTTATGACAGCATGAGCTAACCCGTAGTGTTTGATGCTTGCAGTAAGTTGAAAAACTTATTGAAATCACACAAAAACCCAATTAAATGAAGGTAAAATTACTAAATCACTGATAAACAATTTTATTTTTTGTACGATGATGTTAATACAGTTTTTCTACTTACTGCAAGCAATTAAACTACTAAAGCATACACTTCACTCATACTACCGTAAAGTTTACTGCATAATAGCACAGTATCGGTAGTTATTCATTCTGTGCTTAAAAAGTATGAAGCACTATAACTAATAAAATCAGTTTTACAGAAAAAAGACGTAAGAAATTTAATTTTGTTCAAAAAAAGGTATCTATTATTTTCATACTATGTATGTGATTATTTTGCGGATAAAAAGGATCTGGCTCCTGGGCAAAGGCAAGAATACAAGTTATCAAAGTTTCAAGAGGAGGATGATCTTAAGGTGCGTCTACACTATATGAGTACATTGATGATTTTATAATCATTGAAAGCTGTAGAAGTAGTCGGGCTATCAAAACAGTTTTAAATACATTACTATATTAATTATTAAACTTGTATGTTAGAATATTTTCATTTAGTCAGGTTGGAAATTCATATTAGAAGGTCTCGCAGATTAACTAAAGGAAAGTAGCATTAATATTGCTGCCACAAGCAGTTAGAATAAAGTTTGAGGGTTGACAAATGAAAACCCATGGAGAAACAATGGAACAAGCCCATGCAGCGTTTTGAAGTCTCTATCCAAAAAGGAAGCATTGTTTGTGAAAAACATACATATTCAGTCAGTGTTAAAGATATGCCATTAGCGATTGAATATCAATGACATCAACTTTCAAACAAAGCAATAGTCATTTATTTTGTTTGTCGCCATTCCGATTACTGTTATAAATTAATAGTTCAGTGTGAGAAAATGGGCCCACTAGAAATTGTTTTTATTAAATGTGTTTTTGTGATTAATTTACTTAAATATTTGTGAACATGTTTTTGTAAAGTGTTCAAGAAAACGGAGAAGTTTCTGCATAACTTGATAATGGCTGAATGGCCAAAACTGCAGTTGTTTTATAGTACGACAAGCGACTACTGGTGCCGGTCAAGTCGCAACATTACATTAAAGCAATAGTGCTAACAATGGCTTAAACATCTGACATTTTCATATTCTGAGATCTGCACGATGCCTTTTATATAGGCAAGTTGCACAATATAACCAAGAAAATAAATAATTTAAACTGAAAGAAAGTAGAATCCACGTTGAAAGTCAATAGCCATCAAATATTTCAGCGTTACAGAACAATCTGAATCTTCATAAAAACTTTTTTTCAGAAGCAGAATAATAAACGTTGATTTAAATAACAGATTCACATGCAATTTTTGTAAACACGAAACATAAGGCTTCTGGAAAAAGTGCAAAGTGCTGTTTCAATTAAAGTGTGTATTTTGTGAATTTTTTATAATATTTTGTAACTTAATTAATTTTTATTTGAAAGTAGTTTTTAAACAGAAGTTATGTGTTAAATTTATTGTAAGTACCTCTATTTAAATTTGAAATACCCAACAGAAAAATATTTTCTTTTCTACGTGCTATCCTTCTCTTAAATTCTTACAGCTTCAACTCGATTGTTTACCTATATTGTCTAATTTTAAAGAAAATATAATTGAGTCAATGCTTGAGAGATGTTACCAAAAACCGGTCATCCCTAAGCACCTTGATTCCTAAAGTTTTAACAGAGGATCTCATAACTCGAATTTATCGTTTTTCCAATCAATCAAATTTCTAATATATATTTATTAAAATGTTTATTGGAAGAGGGGGCAATTTAATAACTAAAAAGTAACTAACAATAATTATTAACTACATCCTCTCATGGGACAAAGGATTCATTAACGTAGTACTGATATTGGGCAACTAGAATTCAACGGAAAGTGTCTTCTTTCTGTTATTCTTAGCACAGAAGTAATAGGTTCAAACAAAAACTTTAAAATTAAAATATACACTTACGAAAATAAGAACACAAAAGAACGTGTTAGCTATTGGTTTCAGGTATTTTGGTAGAATGTTTAGCAGAAAAAGAGACATATTGAATTGCATAACCTCTTTTCATAAAAAAAGTTATAATGCTACTATTGTCACAGAATTTAGAAAGAAAAACACTAAATAGCTAAACAATTTAAATTATTTAAAATATCAACTTACAAAAAATATCATATCAATACGAAGCTGTGACTGACATATTTAGTATTAGTAGTATTTTAGTAGCAACAGAGTCTATTTTAACAACAAATAACAATAATTTATAAAATATAATTATACTGTAACTATTGTCAGAGAGTTTAAATATTTGACAAAAATCCACTAAATAGCATAAGTAAGATGAGCAAGTTATCCTTACAGCAGTCAAGGGATTGTATACCTACACATTGTAACTTCTGGTGCCTTTATACTGCGCAGAGATTTTAATATCACCACAATCAAAAATGTAAACAAGGTTAACGTACACATTTTCTGGAAACTCAACAAATTTCGAGTAATCTTTTTTTAGGCTTGTTATACAAATACAATACAGCCGATTAAATTATAGTTTTCAAAGAGTCCTTGGATCAGTTTTTGCTGAACAAAAGTTTCAGAAACTTCCATTTTTTGTCAACCCTTTTTATTGCAATACTTAGATCGAAAGTATTTGCTTGATCAAATTGTGAATATAGAATAGGTCTGAGCTTATCGATGTTTCTAGTCAAATCGATGTAGTTTGCTTCGCTCCTTTTAAACCGATTGCAGAGAGATTCCAATGTATAAATTGACCGCATTCGAAGGACTTTGACAAAAATCTACTTTCCGTTGCTGAAATGTACTAAAATAAATTGATCAGCATGCAGAGACGGAGATGAGTTAATAATTGTCATGCAATGCTAGGCCTACAACATTAAGATTTAGTATGGTTATACACTCACAACACCGTTACTTTCTGCTGAACTATCACTTTGCAGCACCAACTCAGGGCAAGCGGATGGAGATTCATGCAAACTGATACCAGTAATAGTCTGAGCCTGTCCCATCACCTGAGTCCCTGAGACTCCTGATTGCCCACTTTGTAAACGAATACTCAACATGTTCGCAAGAGCAGTTTTAGTTTTGGCATTCACCACTAGAGCTTGCTGCTGGACCTGCTGTGGATTCATAGCTGAGTTTGTTCCCTAAGCAATTTTAACAGAATTAACATCACAGTCAGTTTTCGATCAGCTTTAATCAACATTGTCCTGTACTGTTAAAACTTCTGTCACATTTAGATTACATTTTTTGGGAGTTTTCCTCCGGAATTCGGTCGAGTACTGTGACTCTGAAATATTAAAATCGGCTTATTATGGTATAAGACATTAAATTATAGGATTATTTTATGGCATAATTCTAATAAATATCAATTGCAAAGATTTTCGCTTTACAGATAAAAGAGTAGAAAAAAGTAGTTTTTAAAGATTTAAACTTGTAACACTACCTGATATGTATTACTAGGTGTAATATTATTTTGTCGATTTAAAAGCTAAATAACTAAAACGAAGAATTTTTACACATGGGAAAGAGGAGATATGCATCACAGCAGAGTCTAAACATCATTAAAAAATTTCCCTGCTTAGGCTAGAATTGGCTCGTTCATTTAACAGACTTTAAAGTCTCTAAAGGATAAAGAAAATCTGAAAACAAATTGGAGCGTATTTTGTTGCAGAAGTTTGTGTATTCGGTATGTACGTTGTCCTAGTAGATTAAGACGGACGAGTTACTCCATCCGTACACATTAATGTTACAGTTCGTTTGGGCGCAAATATTGAATTTTATACTAGTAAGATATATTGAATTGATCCTAAATGACATTATTTTGGTTTGTATGTAGGTTTTGTCTTTTGTCTTGTTTTGTGATACATAAAATTGTGTTTATCAACATTTGGTAATTCAAATTTTAGAAGAGATTACAAAAATGTTGAATGCATTCTGAATTTTCAAGGATCCTTTAAACTATAAGATCGGAAGAGACAAGTTTGTTAAAAATCTCATTTGTAGTATGAAACCATCTGTCACTTATTTGCGATTCTCCTATAACATCCCTCTGCTGTTTTTCAAAACCTAATTTAAACATATTTTTAACAAGCGTTTAATGTCATTACTTGTAAGTTCATACATTAAACATTATGAGATGATATCAGTTTCTTAATTCTAAAAATAAATGGCAAAAAGTAAATAAATTATATTTTAAAAAATGGATAGAAACATCCGTAAAATAATATAAAAGTTGATATAAAAGTTACAAATATATAGACTCTGGATTCACATTAACAATTCTAAAATCAATCAAAAATTTGTTTAAATAAAAACCAACTCTACTAATAGGGGGAAAATTTTTTATAAGACCTTACCAATTGCTGACAGGAGTTTTAATATTAAATGTATGGTGTTTGAGAAAAAGAGAATGGATCAGTCTGCCAATTAAAGAACCTCTTTTACTAAAAAAGAAATAATTACACTGCTATTTTTATCAGAATGTTTGAATCAGCCCAACAAAAGCCTACCAGATAGATTTAAAATGTTGAAATAAAAACATTACAAAAGTTAAGAAGTCAACTCAATAGAATCGATGAGGTACTTCTGCGGGAATTGTGATGACTCGTTTAAAACAATCGAGGCATAAAAGAAAAAATGCAATGTTATTGACAATTTCATCTCTATTTATGAGGTACATAGTGTTATTCATAAAAAAGACAACATTCATAATAAAATATTTATATTATGGATTTTTTAATTACTGCTAGAAACAATTACTCGTTTCAGTATTTAATCCACCAAAATTTCCATCAATAACCTTATTACAATGGAATGAATTAAGTGTTTTGACAAACTCCTACGACATGTAGGCCTATAGAGGATTCATAATACAGTAGAACCCCTCTTAACCGGCCTCGGATCAATCGGTCCTCGGATTAACCGGCCTATTTCAAGGAACAACAAAATCAAATATATTAACTGGCCGAAGTCTCAAACATCGATTATTTTACGGACATTTCGGGATGACGCAATGTTATTTGTGCTACTGTATGTGTTAATGTTGTAGCAGGGAAAAGGGGGAAGGAGGAGCGTAACAAAGGAAGCCGCCTTGTCGATTGATTCTTGCCGCGAAAGCAAGAGGGGGGATCAAATCTTGCTTCCCACGGCAACTGTATTATTTTTCTTGGAATCAATTAACCAAGCGGCATCCTTTGTTTCTCTTTCTTCGTCTGTTTATTTGTCGGAACCTTTACTGAATTTCGTGAGAGCAAAAGTGCTTGAAAACGGGAGGGGAGAAAAGGAGGCGAGGGAAGGGGAGTGGAATGGGGGAGGAGGAAGTGTACTGTACATTTTTCATGTTTACATGTAATTTGTTAGTGTTTGTTTGTGTGTGTATGTACAGTATACATACAATAAAATCAGTTGCAATAACGTCTTATTTCCTTTATTATTTATGAAATATGTATTGTAGGTTATTTTTGAACTAAAATCTTTTTTTTACGGGAACCTCGGATCAACCGGCCAAACTCGTAACCGGCCAGGGTCTCGGTCCCGACCTGACCGGTTAAGAGGGGTTCTACTGTATATATTACTGAGTAAAGGATAATACAGTAGAACCGGCCTTGGATCAACTGGTCCTCGAATTAACCGGCCTACCCTATGGAACAACAGAGTTTTTTTTCTTACAGATTATATTACTGTAACTGGCCGAAGTCTCAAACATTTCCTGTAAAATAAAGCTGGATGACGCAACTTTAGGGTGCAATATGTTAGTGTTGTGGCAGGCAGAACAGGGGAAGGGGAGCATGAGGTTCATTCCCCTCTTGCTTCCGCGACAACTGTATTTTTTCTTAGAATCAATAGGCAAAGCGGCATCCTTTGTTTCTTTTTCTTCGTCTGTTGTTTTGTCGGAACCTTTACTGAATTTTGTGAGAGCAAAATATGTATTTGTAACATATTGCATAATATGCTGAGCAGCAAAAATATTCAACGGCATTAGACGTAATGAATGTACGAAAATGGAGAGACTTGGCTTTAAAAAAATCTTTGAAAGTTAACCGTGTCCGCGACTGGAGGAATACTACCCCCCCCCCCTAGCAAAAGCGGGTCGCCGGAATACTACCCCCCGGAAAACTACCCCCCCCAAGCAGGTTCCTACGTTATTTTGATGTCAGGATAGGTTAGGTTAGGTTAGTTGCCAACTAACGGCTACCATATTGGTTAGTTGGCAGATTTCGTGACGTCACGTTTCACCTGGGGGGGTAGTTTTCCGGGGGGTAGTATTCCGCATCTAAGAATTATTCGTTGGATTGAAGATTACAAAACGCATCGAAACTTGAGTGTACGTGACTGGAAAACTGCCCCCCCGATCTCTGACGTCAAAATGACGTAGGAACCTGCTTGCGGGGGTAGTTTTCCGGGGGGTAGTATTCCGGCGACCCGTTTATGTAAGTTTAAAATGTTTAATTTGTTGGTGTTTGTTTGTGTATGTTGTACATACAATAAAATGGGTTGCAATAACGTCTTATTTGCTTGTTTATGTATGAAATATGTAGGCTATTTTTAGACAAAAATCTATTTTTTACGGGAACCTCGGATCAACCGGCCAGGGTCTTGGTCCCGACCAGACCGGTTAAGAGGGGTTCTACTAAATATGTAGGCTATTTTTAGAAAAAAATTTATTTTTTACAGGAACCTCGGATCAACCGGCCAGGGTCTATGTCCCGACCAGACCTGTTAAGAGGGGTTCTACTTATGAGCAATTTAAAATTTCAGAATCACTGACTTTCGAAATAGGTTATACAATTAATTCTTTCTGTTGTCTTCTCTTTATTTAAATTTTGATTCAATGTTGTTGCATTTTTAACTTATGACATGTTGGTCTGTTATTTGAATTAGAATTTAATTTTTTTTAGTTTATTAGAAGTTGGTTGTGTTTAAATTAATTAAATATGTTTTGTTTATTTTCATTTTACACAAAATATGAGTTGAGTCTTTGCTATTTTACAATTTTTACTGTTGTTTATTTCAACTACCTATTTGGATTTTGTGCTTTGAACTAAAAAAAATATTTAATACTTACAGATTTTTGTTTAAAGATTTTTTTATCTTCAAGGTGAATACTCTTTTTGGGTAAAGCTAACCCAAAACTTTTTATATTGAAATCTGGGTTTAGGCAAGAATCTTACCAGGAAGTTTTGAGAATACAGGAAGCAATAATAAAATTATCAATAATATAGTTGTGACAAAGAATTATTTAGTTTTATGGTTTTATTTAGTTGCCCCAAAGCAGAATATCAAGCGACGGTGCGACATTGTCGCAGAACAAAAATTAGGGCTGCAGAAAGATATCATATAGAATAAACGTTTTTTGCAGGTCATAAACTAGGGATGGATCGATTCTCGATACCACCGATACTTTATCTTTGGTCTCATTATCAAGAATCGATAGCCAAAACTCGATACCCCGAGAGATACTCAGTTTAAATTATTGTCGGACTTGCCAGTTCTCCATACTTTGAATGTAATTTCTGGTATTTGCATTCACATTCTCTGTATTTAATTAAACCCAATTCAACATTTAACAATAAATATCAGTAGGAAAAAATTTAAAACTTTCTTAGTTTGATGTATGTAGACATTTCACTAGTAAAATGTTGAGGCAATTGTTTAGTTTATTAAGTAAACACTTCTTGTTTTATTTGTATTCATGCATAGTCTTAGTTATTTGTACACAGGGAGGTAAAGTAGGCTCAAGATCAAACACTTATTCGTTGTTATTTGTACACAGGGAGGTAAAGTAGGTTCAAGGTCAAACACTTATTCGTTTCTTATCCTGTCTATAGAATTAGGGTGTCTACTGTGACAAAAAGTTACAAATTTCTTTTTGGATCGGTACTAAAGTATAATAATTCTATTAATTCGGGTAAAACATTTTGGACATTTTTGGGATTTACATTACTAGCGATTTATGTTTTTTGTGGGAGTCCCAACGAAGTGCCTTTGTTTATTTGTTATTCGTTCCTGCAAATAGCAACATTTAATTTCTACTTTTTCTTTCGCGGACCTTAACCATTGTAATTTTTAAGTTTTAACGCCGGTATTTCATAGAAACAAGATCAAATTATTGTTCTTGGGAGTAGGTTTTTCACAGACATACACTGGTGTATATGAAATTGCGTTTTATAAAATTAGCGCTAATAATATTCGGCCGTCGTATTATTTTGCGGACATTATTTGTCATTGTATTTGAAATAATATTTCAATAATGGTGGTTCATAAAGTTGGCACAAATTGTATTCGGGCATCGATTTTTTTCACGGACATATGCTGAGATTGTATTTATTACAAATAATTAGTTGAATTACTGGTTGTTGATAGGTATCGGTATCGGGAATCAAAAAATTTGGTATGGACCCATCCTTATCATAAACGAAAATTTTAACTCTATCTTCATGACTAGTACAAGTATTACTATATTATCATCTCTGTACTAGCCGTAAATACTTATCATTTGTACACTAGTCGATCTGTTTCTCTAGTCGGTCCATTTCAAATAACATTCTGACTATCATTATGCCTACGGTTTTTAATCGACTAGTCCCAAAGCAACCAACTAATCGACTACATAAGAGATTAGCCGAATAAATGACTGGTTTAACTAGTCGATTAGCCCATCAAGATGTGGATTGCTATTGATGTGTGAAACGTGACTTGAAAACATTGAGAACATGGCTGCCTCTGGACAGCGTGTTGTTTGGACAGTTTACTCAAAATTTTTTTTTTTAAATCTTTAAACTCATTATTTGAGATAGCATCCAGATTATGCAGTTAAGTACAAATCTGCCACCAGCACAGATATTAAAAAAAAATTATGTAACAACAGGTCTGCGGGAAATAGAAGACAGAAGAAATTGGTGAAGTTGTGATCGATGTAGGCCTAATCGCCGAGTCTAGGCCAAGTACTTCATCAACAAACACGGAGACTGACGATGGGCATAATCGTTCTACAATCCCTATTATTTGATAAGTACCCCAGTGTCAGAAGCTGTTTGTGAAAGAGGGGGCCTGTTATTACCAATGTAATTATTAAACGCCCTGCTGCCAGCGATTTTTCATATGAAGAGATTGGCACTACTGATCTGTTCGCTTACATAATGACTAATGGACCTCTTGATGGTTACAAAGAAAACAGAACATTTTTGAAACTTGCCCTGTCAGAAATACAGGACTCGGTACTACAACCACATCAAAGTAGTCTCAAAAAAATAAATTAATGCCCCAAGCAGTAACATCCAAAGTTGTAAGGAAAATCTAAGAAGATTTGAATAAATCCTTACCATATTTCAAAATATAAGAAAATGTAAAGTAAAATTAAGGATTGAAGAAGTTTTAAGGCATATCTATAATTTATAAAGTATTTTATAGAAATTCAAATAATTACTTAGTTCAATAAACACAAAGAATTGATCATGTGTGAATTGCTTACTTATTCACCTGTATAACCTCTATGATTAATTTATTTTTAAAACGCCCGCACTTTCAGAAAGATTTTCGTCTTAGCACCAACCAGAAAGATAAAACAAATTCTGCTTTGGGATTTAGTTGTAATACGATAAATTCAGTGTACACCTGAAACCATACATCTGTTGACATATTTCATATTTTCCCAGACATGACAGCAAAATAAAAGTATTAATGTATAACCGATCCCTAATTTAAAAATTAAAACTTATCAAAGACAATTAATTCAACGACTCTAAGAATAAAATTTTAACTTGATCTTAACTTATGAGAAGCAAACACTATATAAATATTAAAATAACATAAGAAACTAAAAAGAAACGAAAATTGTGTAAGAAACACTTTTAAAATTAATATTTTCTGTAACTTTTTATGAAATTTGTTGTAAGGAATTGCTTCATTTAATAAAATTAAACTTTTTTGATAACTTTTCTTAAAAATTAGATTCTGTACAAGTTTATAGGCAGATGATGTTAAAAAACATAATTTTAATCTTGAAAGACATTATAGATGGGGTAACTGATAAATTACAAACTACTTAATGGACTTGACCCACCTTATACGGTAAAATTTGATGATCCAAAGGCCTAATTTAGGAATTAACAGCACGAACTTAGTGCGGGTTGAAGCTTTGAACAACCTGCGACTTAACCCTCCTCAGTCATCCAGTGTTAGACGCTCGGAAAGGTTGAGATTGAAAACGTCCGCTAATATCTAAGGACTTGCATCACCTGAAGACACGAAGTGTTGTGTTTCTTCGTGTCATGTTTAAAAAACTATTGTCTTTAAATAACTACAATACACCTTTGGATCATCAAATTTTAACATAAAGGTGGGTGAAATCTATTAAGTAGTTTGTATTTAAAAAACATAATAAAAGAACATAATTCAATTTGTTAAGATCTAAATCAATGTTCAAACAACACCAATATCGGTGTAGCTACTGAAATAAAAAGCTTTATGATTCTGTTGCACAACGTTCTGGGGTGAAACCTCTTCACTTGAAGCAACTGATACAATTTGAACGATCTAGATTGTATCGGATATAACACAAAAGCTTTGGTTTAGAAACATGTTTATCAGTTGAGTCTATCATATTTGTGTGTGCATAAGTTGTATTCGGTATAAAAATAATCATCCATTAATGCAAGAAACTTTTTATACCAGGCCGAGCACCCAGACGCCATGAGCTAATGCGTTGGCCAATCTCTTACCAGTAATCATAGCTTAGCCTTGCACATGGTGGTTAGTACGTTTATCACGTTTAAGAAACGGAAATGTGAATTCTTGTTCCAAGTTTGTTTTATCGAAAATCAGAAGACAGTTAAAACAAACAGAACAGCATAAAAGAAGCCGAAGGGTGAGATAAAAAACCTGACTAGAAAAGACTCCAGTCAGGAATCATTTCACGAGAGATCATGCAGGAACCCTGGCATTGTGGATGAGGCTGGTCGGCCGAAGCTGGCTAGCGCCGTCCGAGGTGTAATGTGCAAGGTGGAGGAGGGTGAAGGGTGCAAGGTGTAAAACCTTACAAATACTTTGTCAGTGAGTTTTCTAGGCATTATACACTACATGCAACCATCTTCTTCTGCCACATACTCGAAACTGAAATGAGCATGCAAAAGTAAAATCTCTATTCACACTTGCTATTTTTAAAGAATAATGCTCTCTGTATAAAAAAGTTTTGTAAAACTTCACCAAACAAACGGTCGTACATAAAAAAGTTAATTTAACTAACTATCTAAAACTTTCTTGCAACAATTTTTCATGTGGCTTAATTACAAAATTTCTTACTTTGAATATACTTTATGTCTTCAATTCAAAGGGTTATTGATAGATGTTCACTCCACTAAGACTGCTTCAATTCCTCTTTCCGGATAAAAAGTTCACTTGCCCAAGTAAAACAGTACTGTATTTTAGGGGCAATGATTAAATGCGTGTTTATGAAATAGCCCACTAGTGGCTCCAATTGTCTGAGAAGGCGCATTGGATTACAGTCCTAATTACCGTGAGTGTACTATAACAAGGCAACTGTGACAAAAGCTTGCATTTGTTATCAGAAAGAATTGTAGCAGAAATCAGAAGAGGTACAAGAGGGAAAAAGATATATCGCCAAAAGAAAGTTAAGAAACAAAACACGTCAAAAGGCCAAGCTCTGCCCAGTGGTGTGGCTCTTAATGCTATCTTAGAACCATAGCTGTTAAAATTCTTCAAATTGTGATCGTAAAATCTCAACATATCAGTTACTGCTCATCCAGCACAGGGTGGCTAGAGATATTCCCTGACTTTTCCCTAACATTTCCCTGACTAAATGCCTTTTTCACTGACCAATCTTAGAAAAAGCACAAACAAAACTATGCTATTTTTATTTTAGTATATCAATCAAATTATATTGCTGAGCAAATACATTTTTAGGGAATTAATTAAATATTTAATTAAACACGGTGGTATTGTAACAGTTAAATATTTAATAATACCTATGTTACTGTACCAACCACCAGTAGTTGCAAATTACACATTTATGACTATAAATATTAAATTAATGAATTACTCAAACTATATTTTACTATAACACAAAAAATAACTAATTGGTTTTTGCATTGAACATTTAATTTGATACGAAGATAATCAAATTCGAAAACATTTAATACTAAAACTAACATTTTTAGAAACATCATGGTAGAGAAAGGTTTCAAGATCATAACACGGCAAGTGCATTGGAACAAGCTGCCATAATCACTCCCATAACTTCTCAATAATTTTTTGACGTATCAAAATACGTAGTTTTCTTACTGTTTAATTTAAAAGTTCATCTTATCTTTAGTATTTATTTTCTCAATTAAAAATTGTATTAACCTATGATTTTAAATAGTTATTTTAAACTATTTTCTTAGAAATGTTATTTTTCCCTGACCTCACCAAAATTCCCTGACTTTTCCCTGATTTTTCAAGAAAAGTAAAATTCCCTGACTTTTCTAGGTTTTCCCTGTCACTAGCCACCCTGAGAGCATCTTAAAAAGTAAGGACCTATGATTTGAGATGGGGCAGAATTTTGTTTGTGCCTTAAATTAATGAAGTAGATGTTACGCTTCGTTATCATCTCGATAATTTTATTTAATTCAAATTTGTTTAAACATTTACATAAACTTACCATCCTCTCATGAAAAGATTTTTAGAGATATGAGGTATATATCCTTTTAGTTCAAGAAATTGCAAAAATCTAGGTGGTTGTTACTATCAAGCTCACTCGATTCTTGTGGGATTGATATTTTAAAGAATTGTTTTTTTTTTTCCGTCATTGGTTTGAATAATTAAAGTATCATTGTAAAGGTGTTCATCGATTTAAAAAACGTTATATCTTCGTAAGCATACTCTATCGAAGCCTGGAAGGAGGCAGCCTTTTGTCCCACATCTCGACACAGTATCGCCATATTTAATTGAAATCTTGTATGAGGTTTTTACCTAATGTACACTTTCTCGTGATCTATTACTCAGCTTGTAAAGGCTACCGTGGTTTCATCTTCAGGCCGTACAAACTGTCATTTTACTCAATAGAGGCCGTACAAAAAATATAAAAACATTTAAAACATGACACAACACTATAACATTAATATGTATGAACGTAGCTATATAGGTCAAAATATCGCCGTACATGTACCGGACAAGTCTAGACTCTGTGTTAGCCTTTATGAGGTAAGTAATAGATCTGTAAAAACAGTGTATATAAGGTACAAACCTCTATATATAAACATGTGGTCCAGTGCCTATACTACAATAATGAAATCTTGTAGTGAACTTAAAAAAGGTGCTAGCACTGCGTCAGTTGGTGAACCATTCTTCTTGTGAAGGTGAACCAATGTAGGAAGGGAATGTACAAAAGACTGGTAATTACTATATGTTAACCTTTGACGACTTCGAATGTACGTGTTCGTTTGCCACTAAACCTCCGTAAAGGACTACGCCCGTACACGGGTACGTTTTGTATTTTTCTGTTCAAAGCACTAATACTAGTAACGCTATCTGCAATTTTTTTAAAGAAACTGTATTTAGTGCTAAATTAAATGCTGTAAATCAATACTAGTAACGCTATCTGCTATCTTTTTAAAGAAGCTGAATGGTTAAATGATAGCGAAATGCAACAGGCTGTTGTTCACAAAAATACACTACTTCCTCTTCAGTGCGTTCCCAGAATGTTGTTCAGTGCGAGTCTATATGTACATATTTATTTTTGCAGATAGTGTATAGAATAAAGTAATAATTTTTCTGTACATTATTCAATTTTGCTTGCAAATACAATTTAATATTATGTTCCCGCAATATGCAATAAAAACTCACCCTTGTTCATCCCCTTCTTCAACAGTATAGAAAATGTTTCAGGGGTATTTTTTATGTGTATATACTTTTTTTGGATATAAAACATTTGATTATATAAATTAATAAAAAAACATCTACATACAAGATAAATAAAAGTGAATAGATACAACATATAGAAAAGACGTAAAATAAGACAATTTGAAAAAGGACTCGGGCTGTATGCCTAGTTTGGATTTCATAAAGCTGGTACTTAAAAGGTTAAGGCCCTTATTAGACGAGGTAGCCAGGCGACGTAGCCAGCGACGTAGCTGGCTATTGTCATCGGGCATTGATTCTTATGGAAGTTATTACACGAGGGTAGCCAGCGACGTCGCCAGACTTTGGCTACCGACTGGCTACCGAGCCCCGTCGCCAAGACGGTCGCCAGTGGCTACTCAATCTGGCGACGCTGCGTTGTAGCATACGGAGCTTATTACACGAGGTAGCCAGTCACCCGTCGCCACTCGGTCTGTGTGCATCTCTGCGCGTACTGTTCCATATTGTATAGTATCTATCCCAGTTATTTCATCCTTTATCAACCCTAGTAACTCAAAAAACTTTATTTCGACATTCGCAAATAATTGAAAAACTTTCTTTTTCGTCCGCACAAAGTTCATCAAATAGTGTGTAATATACCCCTTTCGATTCTCTTTCAGAAAGAATAGGATGTAGGTGCATTTTTTCTCTTTCTTTGCCTCCTTTTTTTCATAAGTAAAAGGAGAAGAAGATACTTCGTATAATTATTCATGCTACTACAATGTAATGCAATTAAAAGAAGAAAATAACTATCACGCACTTAACACAACTTCTGTAGTTCACAGCAAACTGTGCTGTTGTGAGTGAATGGCGACCCAACTGGCCACTCCTCTGGCTACTGCTTCAATAGCCAGCTACGTCGCCAACTTCGTCTCTGGCTACATCGCCTGGCTACCTCGTCTAATAAGAGCCTAAGATCTTGTGGGGCTATTCAAGACAGTCTTTTTTAATATTTTAATTCTGATATAAATTTTTAAATAAATATGTATCGTTAAATTTAAATTTCAACTGATATGTTTATTTGACTATTCAATTTTTGGGAACCATAATTTATACCAATAAGAACTCACGTTGAACATAAATGAACCTGAAAAGTAATTTAGAAATTAATAAATAAGATATTTTTCAAAAATAATAATTTGTGATCCCACATGTTGGACAAAACATGTGTGACGTCACAGTTTTCAATTTACAAGGGAAAAGGTTGTATTAGCTCAAAGTCTAGGTAGCATTGGCTGACGTTCCAGCTTTACAATCTATAAATTGCCGCAATTATGTTTTTATCGATCTATGTTTTAACCTCGATGGTATATGTTCGCAAAAGGTAACGATGCCTGAAAACAAATTGCACTAAATTTACGAAACGGGGTTGTATTTAATTTTTAATACAATGGAAAAGTATGAGAAAACCTAATCTAGCTGATGCAAAATCTGGGAAAAGTATATTTTAAATGCTGCTAATTGTAAGAATTAATAACATTTAAAACATAGCAGTCGGGCTAAAATCTTATAAATCGCGGGAAATCATATTTCAGGAACATTGAATCATGTTTCACTATTTAGTTTGTTCAGAAATGCAGTGACTTTTACTATTATTAGTTTTATTCTTAAAATGCAAAAAAGGCAGCTTAATGCTAGAGTCATAATCATTTAGTAGGCATGATCAACCCCCATTCTAATCGTTCCCCCTTGCCAACTGTCATGCTCCACAAAAATTCAGCATGGAAAAAAAATAACAATAAAATCTTTTCCTTCAAGAGATGGCAAAGTAAAAGTAATATACCTCCCCAAAAACAGTACAGCTCTTATTCAACTCTTACAGACCAAGGTTGAATACAATATTTCAAGGTTAACTATAGACATGAACTTCTTAATAGTTTGATTTTGTCAGGCAAGATCACACAGGTTTTAAAAAGATAACACTACAGAGTGTACATAATAGTGTAGGACTTGCACGGAATGTGTATGTTTTGTGACAATGACATTGAAAGACTGCGAGTTATTCTTGAAGAACCAGAAATAACATTCAGTCGTTAATCAATGGATTGATATTGTCAAGGATGAGTTCTTCCTTTAACCAAGGTTTAAAATAAAATACTATTATTCAGCAAGTAATATTTGCTGTCACAGATAACCGAAATGATTTAGATGAGGAGAGGAGCAACATAACCAAGATCCAGAGGAAGGAGATAAACTGCCGTGGGTCGGAGAGTCAGCCTAATTTGGACACAATGCAAATCAAATGGTTACATTTAGCTGCAATCAAGTGTATGATTTGGACAAAATAATTTGCATTAAGAATTGAAATAAAATTACAGACTTTTTCAACTTTATGTATTTTTCTATACATATAATAAAATCGTAGATGCAGTAAAACCTCATTTGCTTAATCCGGACAGCCAGTTGATTGCAGGTTATAAAGATTACATTCAGCTAAATTTGGAATAAGCCATTCTAAACTAGTAGCTCAAGAGAGAGAGAGAGAGAGAGCCTGGTCGATCATGTTCTAAGTAAGTCTTGTTTCCTGTGTTTTATAAACATGTATAATGCCTTAAGCACAGAATGGACCTTTCATATTCACAGTGTAATACATTCTATTACATGTTTTATGAATTAACGTATTGTCTGTAAACACAACTTAACTCAAAATACATGTTCGTTTTCTATAAAGGGTGTTTCATTATGTACCTTTGTTCATATTAAGGTTATTTCATTTAATCCGGACTTTCAATTATCCGGACGACTTAGAGCCCCAATTAGTCCGGATTAATGAGGTTTTACTGTATAAATATATTTTTGTGAACACACTTTTATTTTGGTTAAAACAAGTTTTTAATTATGTATTGAGATAAATAGGAGTGTGCGAGATTGACTTTTTGAAATCGAGGGGAGAATGAGATATTTTTTAATATAAATTATGGAGCTCGAGAAAAAGACGAGAGCTGAGGTTTAGGAACAAGCGAGAAACAAGATTTTATTAAATACAATTTATCGAGATCGAAAAAAACGAGAATAGCATTTTAGGAACAAGAATGAACCAAAATTTGAATATCAAGTTCAGAGCAAGAAATATCGAATACCTTTTTACATCATTGAAATAAATAATGTATATGGCATGGGGATAAGTTAATTATTAATAAGTTAACCTTCTTTCGTTTTGTTATTGCTACTAAGTTTATGAAAGATATTACAAATATAATGTTTCTCATAGATATGTACTTTAACAGTTGACTATTGATTAATAACCCTTTACACTACATATGCAACGTATTAAGTTTTATATAATTATTTATTTTTAGTTAAGTAATTAATTTTCATTATATTATTCACTAAAAACTCAAGGTTATATTTATAACTCTATCTCTACAATGCTAAGTTATTTCTCATGAGTGTCTAGGTAATTTCAATAAGATAATGCGATATCGTAATCACTTGTCTGTTGAGTTGTTTGGCAAACTTCTGTTTATATTCTTTTTATTCTAATGTAACATGTTAAGTTTTATTAAAGACTAAAAATAAAATTTGACATTTTAAAAAAGTATTAAGACATTTATTGCTGAATCGAGAAAAGTACAACCGAGAAATAAATTTTATTCCTGACAAAGATATTGAGTTATTTCTCTCGCACACCTCTAGAGTCTAGAGATAAGCTTATGCTAATATTTAATGTTTGTATCATTTAAATCGGTTGACAAATAAATAACATATATCAATTTTAAGAAAAAAACAAAACAAATAATACAGATGTTCAAATATAGCTATTTCAACACTCGAGAAGCGAACCCATGTCTTGTGGCATCAGTCTCCTAAAGCAGGAATTGTGGGTTCGAATACCAAAATGGTTACATATTTTTTACACTGACTTTTTTGAACAGATGATAACTTTTTATAAAATATATTTTTTTATAAACTCAATACAGTATTTGACCGAAAGCCCACTATTCGGCACTAAGGTTTAAAACAAATATTACTATAGATGTTAACAAAGGTGAACGTTTCCATTTTTTTACAAAAAATTTTCAAAGGTAAAAATCGGTTTTTAAGGGTCTGCTCCAGTAAATGAGAAATCAACCGGAAACGCAACCGCTTCTCACTGTATCCCTATCTAAACAGTGCAATTTCTTGGAGCTGAACGCTTTGACATTGCCTCATTTCAAACCATTTTATAAGTCTATCTTTTGTAATTGAGTGTTGAAAAAAAAAAAGAAGAATATTCTTTATAAAATTTCGGATCCGGCTTGCAAATTATTTTTCATTATTAATTTTTTATTGTGTTAGGAAAAAAATTCAAACTTTGTACTTACAAAATGTGAATTACATAACAAATCAAAAGCATTTAAAAAAATGTAAATTGCAAGACGGATGCATATTGTGACTGTGCTTCAAATGAGACCTTGCACACAATTTTATGATAAAAAGTAAACAAAATAAATGGTTTAAAATTTAACATTGCTCTTATGGGATAAAAATCCAAGATGGCCGCCACTACAGCACACCCTTAACCTTTCAACGTGTGACTTTTATGAGAGAAACTCCCCTTGCTACGGGACTTTTTTTAAGCTTCAGGAGTTATGAAACATGTTTGTATAAAAACGTTAGTAAGTAACTTATTTTTTGGAATATTTTAATGATTCTTTTACTAAATTAAACAGCAGATTACATTCTTTTTGGTAATATTAATAACACATGAGTTTATTTGTGATAACATATTTACACACCAGTCAAAAGTTAGTAGTGTGGTAGTCTTATCACAAAACACATACCTAAGAAAACACTAATAAAACCAATATAAAATATTCAAAACACGATTTCCGAACGCATTCAATCAACTAACAAACATAAAACACACTATAAGTGATCAAATGTAAACAAAGACGTAGTAGACACAATGTCACAAACTTGTGTGGTAAAACAGCTGTTGCACTGGTGAACTAATTTCGTCAAGAAATCCAAAAGAAGTATCATCTATGTTTTTTCTTCTATCAGCCATTTATACTACAATATCTACAATTATGCTACATTATGCTGCAATATCGATCGCTTCGAGATAATTTCAAGTTTAGCTGCCAGATGGAAGCATCTGATGGAATGTTCCTGAGCGTACGCTATACATCAAAATGCGCCGAATGAAAAGAAATCCCGGCTTATCACGTACGGAAAAATTGCCACTTTAGAATTGTTGGATATATCAAGTTTAAATATTTAAACTTTCAGAGCCTTTTGATTTGCTATCCCAGTCAACCTATATTATCATTAAAATTTTTCAGATATTTGCTTTTTCATTTCCCCGAAATTCTATATTTTTAAATTTTGAAAACTTTAATCAGACATTGAGTGAAAGTGCATATTTGGTAAAATTTTGGTTTCTGAGAATAAAACCATTTAAGAGATATAACAAAAATACAATAACCAACATTTTGAACATTTAGTTTGAACATATATTATTGAAACACGAACAAGTAAGTTAAACCAACCGGACCCTTCAAAATATGCACCATGGGCACTTGGATTTAAAAAAAATCTCCTTAGATTCTTTAGGTGCATAAATTCTTTGATTTTAGGTCAAACCAAGTGTCTATGCTGATTTGCTATATGTACCACACAGCTGGTCTATTACGTATTGTATAATTTACATACTTATAAAACTAATTTAATTAAACGATTTCTCAGAACACCTGTAGTAGATACTATATTGTAAAATTATTCACATTTGTGTTCCGATTTTATTCTATCAAATCTATAATTCTATAATCTCACAAGTCAAGTTCAATATGACCCAAAGGGTCTTCAGTTTATAAAAGCAAGCAGTAACAATTATAGCTCGTTTGGGCCATCGTGATTCTTGCAGGGATGCATTTAAAAAGCTAGGTTTTTTTACCTTACCCTGTAGGTACATTTTTGAAGTAATTTTACATTACAAATATAAGAGTACTGTGACTCGAAACACTAATGTGCAAACATATAAAATGCGTCATAAAAATTACTTTCGTGTCAAACAGCACAGATTAAAAGCTTTTGACAATCTACCGTATGAGACTTGAGTCCGTTTCATGAACAAACTCCCAAAAGAGTTTAAAGAAACGATGGAAGTGAAAGTTTTTAAAAACAAATTAAAGCTGTTGATGAAGTTCAATGCTTCTTGATGCCACATTATAGTCTATTATTATATAAATGAGTATGCAACACATTTAAATTAATTGTACTGTACTGGCTAAGGTCATATCAATGGATGGAAAAATGAAGTTTGTAGATATTAAATTGTATGTGTGAGTATTTTTTTTATCATAATTTTATAAAAATATAAGTTTTATTGAAATGTTGTAATTTTAATATTTAAAATTAATTTTAAGAATAAAGAAGCATTTAAAAAAGGGGAAAAATTTATGTTTGGTTAAATTATTAATACTATTACTACATGACCTGCCTTATATAAATGTACCATTTATCAAAAAAGGATGAATAAATACTGTTTGATTGATTACAGTTTTAGGCCTGGAAAATAATTGGCTCATAGATAAATGCCCAAATATTTTAGATATTTAAATGTTTTAACTGATTATCTATTGATAGTTTATGAAGGTAATAATAATAATAATAATAATAATTTACATATTATTGGTTTATGATGTCATATAGTTGAATATATTTTTCCTTGACAATGCCTATGCATATTTTCAAAATGTTCTGAGAGAGCAATAAAATATTTATTATCTTTGACATCTCAGAAGCTGAAAAATATGTATTATTTAATATTAAATTGTATACAACTGTGTTTTTTTTATGTGAGTTTTGTATTATTGCAGTTGTACTTCATGTATGTAATATTGGCTTTTGTATTATGTGCATCAATTGTGACTTAGTACATAAACACAAATTTATTTTATTATCAATGTATTATATATAAATATGACCTGCCTTATATAAATTTTGTATCTGTCTAAAAGAAATGATAAATTGAATTGAATATTTATTTACATGAAAAACTAGCAGGGGTACCAGCAGCTTCGCACACCAATATGAATAAATGAAGGAAAGAAATATCGGTCACTGGCCCAAAAAGTGAGTAAAGTGAGTTTCATCAGCATCAATCTATATTTTTCATTTAGGCTTACACGTTATCAGCTATGGGCCAGTAAGCGCAAATGATTCCCGCCAGTTTCTTTGAGATGCATTTCATATCTACAAGTACATTTTACCTGATATATTTTATACGAACAATATTTTACACCTTAGACACAAATGTTTTTTTCTCCTATATACAACTTAAAGAGTAGCTTTATAGCCCATTTCCGGTTTCTAGAACAATCCGGAACAGAAAGTCCCTTCGATGGTCCAGAACCGTCTGAAACTTTCTAGAACATTCTTGAACCTTCGGAAAGATTCTATAACATTCTGGAGCATTCTACAACATTCTAGAATATTCCGTCTGGCACATTTTGAAATTATAGGACTGTTGGAAGCTTCTAAAACATGCAGGAACATTCTGGCCTAGATTTCCAGCTGCTTCGCCGATTTCCCATAAGATGTTCGTTGGTGCAATGCGCTCTTTTAACACGCATATCTCTGAACCCATCCTCTCCAATTCCAAACTGAAACATGGGGCTGCGCGGATGGGTTGCGGAGTTATAGCGGCACACTTACATTTATTATATATTGATTTTGATAATTAGATTTTAATTTCACCTAACTATTGTGTACGGTAATTTATGATCATTTTGTACAGAAATGAAAAAATGTGATTTCCTGAATTAAGTAATATTAGGCAAGAAAGTGAAAAGAGTGGTACAAAGCAAGCAATATTATTGTTTAGGCAAACTATTGACAGGATCTTTGAAACCGCCACCAGTTATTCTTCGTTATTTCATAGTACTTCTTAAATTCTTTGTATACCATATTATTTTGTTCCTCTCTTTCTTTCCCTGTCCTATGTATTGAAAACATAATCAATTCTACACACTACAGAGCGGGTGCTCAGTACTTTGAATAATGCAAAATTGACTTACATGGTCAACTACAATTAAAGCAATAAGTTTATTTGTCTGATACCATTCTGTGACTTTTTATTTTCGGTTGCTTAAAAAGGTACAAAAAAAATGCTAACCACCATCGGACTTGCTTACACAAGTCATCAACACCAATCTAAAAAAGCATTTACTGGCACATCATCCAGTCAATGTTGAGAAGTCCGAGTGTGCAAGTAAACATTTTCTCGGGCACAACATCCAACATTTTGTGACACCTATTTATCCGTAAGCAATAACCAATCATACATAATTAATAAACTCTGAATTAATTAGTTACGGTAATCAAGAACAGTGAAGAGTGAAACCTTCACTCTAATAACCTATTTTATCTTCTTAAACAATACAACAATTAATTCACAGTATGTAAGACTAAGGTACACCGGTGACATATATTACTATCATCAAGTTCAGTTACAGTGGGTTTAACTTATCACCAAAAATAAAAAGCACCTATAGTAGTTCCTCGTTTAAGTGGCAGGTATTATTACTAAAGATGGATTTATTAGACGGTGACCTTTTTTGAGTACTTGTGCGAGAGAGAAGGAGACAGTGGCGAGGGAGGGTATAACCCCCACTCTACTTTCCCCTCCCCCTCGCACCACCACTTTCCCTTAATGTGGCAAACTAAGCAGAGCACCGGCCGGCATGTTGATGCTATTTTTCTTTTTACTAATATATGTTTATTACCAGCTCTGCTCCTTATTATTTATACAATTTTAATAATAATATTAAAAAATCAGTTTGTTACAACAAATTTTAATACCTTTACTGATTAGGAATATAAATATTACTTTCCAATATCTTTATTCGGTGAAAAATTGTTCACGTCTTCAGTAAAAATTTAATAACTTTAAAAATATTTAACCAATTTTAATAAAATTTGAACTACACATAGAAAACATATCTTTAATAACAACATAAAAAAATCAGATTGTTACAAAAAATTATAATACTTTTACTGATTAGGCCTATAAAATATACTATTTCAAATTCGACAAATGGTGAACAATATTTTTTAATTTTTTATTATTTGACATATATTTAGTTTTGTATTGGGTTATGAATATAATAAGTTATAGAGAATTTTATTGTGAAACCAAATCTTTTTTAATATTTAAAATTGAATATATATATCAAAAGATATGTACATTTTAAAAATGTTTTGTGAAATTTTGTTTACGAAGTATATACGTTTTTGATACTAAAAATTTAATAATAATAATTTATAAATAAAGTAATTTATCGTAACTTGATGATTTTTTCACAGAATGTGTATATTCCAAATGTTTAATATATTTATTGAAACTAGTAATAACTATTAGCATATAATAGTTTTGTTTATCTTCTCCTGCCCATACCACTTGACGATACAGATTTCATGGAAGACTTAAACATATCGCTCGAACAAACAGATATAAGAGTCAAATTATTAAAAAAACGTAGGAAAGCAAAATATACAAAAAAACATAACATTATACAGACTGGAATAGACAAAAAGAAGTTGAATGCTGTCGATTACACAAATATAATTCCCACAATTCTAAAAAAAATGCTTTCAATAGTTACATCACTGTCACACATAGTACTATTAACATACAAAATATATTGCATAAAAACCCCAAAATTCCTACTGATAAGAAGTCAGGCATCTATGAAATAGGTTGCGGATGCTTCTATATCGGTCAAACGGGCAGAACTTTCATGAAGTACTTCAAAGAAGATTTGCCCAAAAATAACTTATACAGCAATACATCAAGTTGAGCTCAACATCTAATTGACAGCAAAAACTCGTACACGGGTTTTAAAACAAACATGACACCACTTCACATTTGTAAAAAGGGACGAATTATGAATGCTATTGAAGAATTTGAAGTTTTACAAGGCATTTAATCAATCGCCAGAAAATATACTTGATGACAAATTATCATTCCAGATTAACCACATAAGACCTACTATCTAATCTTTTAACCCAAGCCTCACTGCCGCAATAGCGCAGAACATGCAACAGTGTGCACCTAAATTAGCAATGTAAATAAGTACAAACGTGTATAGTTTTGTGTTGTGTTGTATACGTTTATATTAATGTTTTGACGTCCAAAACGCATGCGTGAACTGAGACAAAAAAAAAATACACGACGGAACCAAATAAGGTAATAGTTAATTTATTACTAAATATTGTAACTAATAGAGTTCAAACATGAACTCATTTCAATTTTTTTTCTTTTTTATACATCCCGATATCCGGCATTTGGATGATGCGATTATTACAAATAATTTATCAAACTCAATCCCTTAAACAAATAAAAGAGCACTGTGGCGACAAAATCACACTGATTTAAATAAAACCCGAACTGAGTAGTGTTAAAACCCTCTGAGGATGATGACCATGTCATCGAAATGTACATAAGGGTAACGTAATAAACATAACTTACATTTTAGTTGTTTAGTTATTGTTTTTGTTCCTTGTTTTGTGGTTCGGGTTTTATTTAAATCAGTGTGAAACTCAATTCCGTTTAAACTACAATGTCACCATCTTCAATAATTATAGTCATAGTAACTATAGTCCGCGTTTGAGTAGATAAAAGTATTATTTGTGAGAATCTGTGTACAAGTTTTATTTTATCAAGTATATTGTCTCACAAGTCAAGCTTAATATTTATTTATAATACATAATTGCAATCATAATTTTTTAATAACGCTTAAACTACAATGTCACCAGACTTGCGATTAACAATTAAAACTAATCGTTAAAAATATGGGTAACTTTTTAACTTAATCGTTAGTTTTAAAACTGATTAACTTTTAACTCTTAATCGTTAAAATATTAGTTAACGATTAAAACTAACGTCAGTTAATTTGGCGGATGCACGGTAAGATTTGTCACCATATCTTAACGATCGACACCGAAAATATTCAGGTTATGGAAATGCCGGATTTGTTCCGATAATTCAATTCATTCAGTGTACTCGCTACTCGCTAGTGACTGGCTGGCGGGTGGCCAGGTTCATGGCTGACTAACAGCGGCCGCTGTTCCGTTGAGCGCACAAACTCCCTGAAAACTACAACTTGGCTCTCTATGCATGTCAAAAATTTTAAATTCGGAATTATGTGCAGTACTGTACTGTACTTATTTATTTTCATTATACTACACCGAAAACAGCTGTTTTCCATACCTGTTCATAGGCACGTAAGTTCTTATTTTCCGTGCACTACACCGTAAATTTACCGTGCACCAGATGACTTTATAAATAAGAATACACGTATCAGTTTTATGTAAACAGCTGATGGATTTTGTCAATAGAAATATAACAGAAAAATCAAACAAGTATTAATAGTTTTTTTTTTTATATATATATATATATATTTAGCTTAGTATACTTAACACGTCTGTTCAGAAGACCGCGTTATCACTTCCCCTAGAATTACTGGAGTATATAGGTTTTTCATGAAAGCATATAGTACATTATCAATTACACCGTGTATGATCCGCTAATCAGTTATTACGTATCTTTTAAAATACGAGAGATTGTATTTTGTCTAAAGCTCTCCTAATATCACGTCCGTTCAATTTGCAGCTTTATCGGATCCCTTGCATATACGTTTGAACTTAAGGCTATTCCCACGTCCAT
>JAGFPH010005985.1:30614-48113 GCA_018207615.1 Philaenus spumarius
GTGTAAATAAAGTTTGGTGTTGATATCTTTTGTTTTTATTTAACCATGCTAAAATGTTCTTTACTTTCTGGACGACCCTCTTATATAATTTTTCAAAATATTCCGAAAAATTTTGCCAAAAAAATCCTTGTTAAATTTCCTAAAATTTTGCAACTAAACTTTTGAAAAAATGTGTTTAATATACAGAAAAACTATTGCAAATTCAAACTTGTGAAAAATGTATGGAAAATATGGTTTCCCACCGTTAATGAAAATTAAAAATTTAATGCGCAGTTAAAATTTGGAAGAAAATACAGTAGAGTCAGAGGTACTCTAATACCGTACTTTACAGGAACACTATTGCAAATCCAATTTTTTTTTAGAAAAAGTTATCAAAATAGTTTACAAAAACAATGCAACTAAATTTTGAAGAAAAAACAATCGTTTTGTAGGTACTGACTTACGACTCAGGGAAATTACAGCAGGCTCAAAGTTTTGTGAAAAGAAACAGGAAATAATATTTAGTAAGAAATACTGAGCTTGGGAGCTGTCTTTTCCTTTCACTGGTTCTCACAAGAATGTATAACTTAATCATGTCATTTTTTAATTTATGTCAAAATTTATGTTGAGTGTAAATGTGTGATGCACGATAGGTTGATGTGTTGTGATTAATATCACTTTGGTAAAACTTTTGAGACAGCTAATAGTAGGGAACCGTTAGCATGCGAGTTCAAACTGCACTTTTCCAGTTTATTTTAAGGCAAAAAGCACTGACAGTCTAAATTCCACTATTTTCCCACTAGAATAACATCTAGGGTCTTCACCAGGATTTGAACCAAGAACTTTGAGCCAGTTAACACCTCACCTACAAGGGGTCCCTTTTTTATTATTTTTATATATTTATGAAAATTAAAACTTTAATTTCTCACACTCTCTCTATACATTCATTGTAAAGTGTTTATTGGGATTTGCTAATTGTTACAAATTTAAAACACACTTTAACAGGTACAAAAACATTTATGACTGGAATATACATTTTGATTTAAGCACTGTATACATGTAGTACGTCCACTGTCTCAACGCATAGGTAAAATACTGCAGTTAGAATTTTGAATGTCAGTATTCAGATATTGGCTAAGTAGTAGAATCGCCCGTAGTTGCACTAGTTGACTACTCAACGGTAAAACTGGAATACATTTTTATTTAAGCACTGTATACATATAGTACGTCCACAGTCTCAACGCATAGGTAAAATACTGCAGTTAGAATTTTGAATATCAGTAGGCCTATTCAGATATTGGCTGAGTAGTAGAATCATCCGTAGTTGTACTAGTTGACTATTGAACGGTAAGTCTTTTTAATTTTTTAATAATAAAATTCAATAGTCGGATTGGAATAACAAAAACGTAGGAAAAGTTTGTCTCATTATTACAATTTAACTAAAACACTACGTAATAAAAGGAAGTTGTTAACTAATGTATTTAGTATTTATGTCTATTTTGTTTTTTGTGTTTATATATAAAACTATATAGTTCTTTGAATAAATACACCATTGACTGTGGTAAATTGTTTGCATCAAACAGGAAAATTCATAAAAAAAATGTATATAAACAAACAGTTTAACTAATTTTTTTTCATGATGTAGTGTAAGTTTTTTTTAATAACTTACTGTATATTTTTTAGAACAAATAAAAAAAATTTTAATAGAAAGTTTATCAATAAATATTATAGCAGCTATGATAGTTTTTGAAACAGTTTAAACATTGCTAATTATGGCTTGGTTCTTCATGGATACAACATTTATGACACTATTCTTGGCACTTCTTGCACGCTCAATAGGGAAAATGTCTGGCACTGAAAGGGTTTCGTTCTCCATTTAAGGTGACTTAAAACCCTCTCCTCCTTGGAAAAAACCAGGCCGACAAATAATGATGTAATTATAAGGCTTCCTACTGTTAAGGTCAATAAAACCATTCCCCTCCTCCATAACTGTATACAGTCGTGTATTGTTAACAAACATTACACTAAATTCTAAAAACTTGTCTCGTATCTAAAGTAATAAATGTTTTCATTAGTCTGTGACAGTAAATTTATTGTGTTTAACAACTGTTCCAACCAAATGAAAAATTACAAAATGAATGCAAAGTGCTCAGCTATGTAATTACAATTAGATACAGTATATATCATTCTGTTTCAGATTAAACAAAATTAAAATTACACAATTGATTGTGTAGGCGACATTTATTGTACAAATTATATTTGAAATCTTCTGAAGTGAGTGTGGGGATTATTTGGGAATAGTAGATAAGTTAATGAAGATAACTTGTTTTATTCAGGATATACAGTATTTTAAATGTTGAAGATACAATTTGAAATGACCTTTCCGGTATATTTCCCAAATGTATAACTTTAAAGTGAATGTTCTAATTGAAATAACTCACGTCAGTCAGTACCTTATTCAACCATGACAGATGTAAAGTTTTTGGGAGAAAATAAAAAATAGTATATTAGTACCAAAAACAAACTTTTTTAGTGTGCAATCTTAATTTGGTTGCTAGCAAGCACGAAAGAAGCATGTCAGCATAAGTTTTGAAAAATACTTGCCTTATACTGCAAAAACATATTTATGAAAACAAATGAAAAATACATTTTTTCTAAACAAAACTTGACTTATATAACTGAATGTAGGCCTATATAAAAAAAACGGTAAAAATATAGGAATTGGGGACCAAAGGTTTTTTTTAAAAATGTTAAATTTTATGAAAGAATCTTAGGCTGTTATAAATTATTTTTAAATTAATGTTAATAGTGCAATTATTATGAATTTGTAATGACATTATTGTTATTTATTCTTAGGTTAACACACTGTAAAGATTTTTGTGTGTCAACCGTTTTTTTTTATCTGCTCAGACAATAGGCTACAGAAAATTATTGCTACTGGTACTCAATACTTGTATTAAAGAACTGCTTTTTCGGTGCAGTGTAATGAAAACAAATAATAATAACTACGCAGTAAAATAAAATAATTAATTATATAAGAGATATTCAGTACGTTTTTATTTTTTACAGATTGTTCATTTTAAATATCTATAGGCCTACTGATTATATTTCTTTAAATATTAGCCTATATTGAATGTTTGGGAATAGATTAGTCATTCAGTGTTTGATAAATTATTTAGGCCAACAGTTTTTTTTTTATTGTGAATGAATCACTACAAGTTTTGTGAACAGCCCAACTTTATTTAATACTAGCTGGTATCTGCGGCTTAGCCCGCAGATGAGATGAAATAAATAAAACGACTATTGAGTAAATACTGTACCATGTGCCTTACCAATACATGCAATTAAATAAACCGATTGCGGATCCGAGTTCCATGACCCAAAAACGCACAGTGAGTTTGCCCAAATCGATACGATTTGTAATTTTTACATAAAAAAAAAAAATAGCCTATTATGTCTAATTTAAAATATTTACATATACACGAGGTCTGTCTAAAAAGTTCACTGAATGGTCTAATATATCGGTATTCAACGCTTGAAACAGCGCTCGGGCATGAACATGTCTGGATTTGCCATCTGCCGGGAATTGTGCGAGGCTTTTACTGCAGTACTTTTACAGTCATTGCAACAGAGTGTTCCGAGTAGTGTGATAGAAAGTTCAAATCTTGATGAATCCAAAAATATCTTTATTTTATTGTCAAAATATTTCTGTCGAGCAGAATTGAGCTTTAGAGAAGTGACTAAGTTGAGTAATTTCTTTGTGTGTTATTCGCGCGACATTAGCTTTTCAGAAAACTACAATTTTAAAACAATGATTACATATGTAAATATACGTTTTAGAACAAATTTGTAGATAAATACAAAAATTAAAGTTTAAATCATTTCCTTTCCAACGGTTTTTGTTTTATTGCGATTAGATAATTTTTAGTACGTGAAATATTAAATACAGTAGAGTTGTCAATTGAGTAGTGTGAGACCTAGGCCAAGCGCTTTGACTGTGTTTACTTGCGGGATATGTGTGACCGCGATCCAACTTTTCCATTGTCACAGGAGACGAGACTTTATGTTACCAGTACGACCACGAAACGAAAAGATAATCAATAGAATGGAGGTCACCTTCTTCCGCGCGACAAACATAAAGCCGCGTGGAAAAATCCAAAGTGAAGACCATGTTGATTTTTTGACAAAGAAAAAATCGTCCATAAGGAATTGGTTCCTGCTTTGGTTCTACTTGGAGGTTCTCAAACATTTGTTGCAGCGCATCCGGCGTGTTAGGCCACAAATGTACCAGACTGGAAATTGTATGTTACTGCACGACAAAGCAACATAGCACACCAGCATTCCATTGTACGTCAATTTTTGACTCAGTGTTGCGTGACAGTTTTGCAACATCCACCGTACTCTCCAGATCTGGCACCTGCTGAGGTTTTTGTTCCCACGTCTTAAGAAGGCCTTACGGTTGTCACAGTTTGCGGACATCGAAGAGATTCAGAACCAAGTGACGGCAATTCTGAAAATTCTACATGAAACATGAAGACTTCTCCAACAGTTTTTAAATGAACATTGTCAGAAGTGTGTTGTGTCTGGTGGAGAGTAATTTGAACGCCAATAAAAGTATGTCTATTGTACATTCTGTTTTTATCATACCATTCACCGAATTTTTTAGACATAGGCCTACCTCTTATCTCATTAATATATAGGCCTAAAGAGTGTAAAGCTGGTCATACACGATCGCTCTATTCCGAGGATGTCATCAAAATTTTTGATGACATCCGAATGGATGACATCCAAAAACCTAGTAGTATAAATACACTATCACTCTGTTCATCCTTGCAATCTGTTGCAGCTTGTTTGATTTTTTAAAAAGAAAAAAATTATAAATAAATGGTCAAAAGATTTTTTGCTGAAAAGGAATGGGTTCTCGCATGTGAAGGAGCTTTCTTTGGAGCCAACAGATTGGCACAATTATCTTCGTTCCTTTTTTTTTAAAGCAGGACCGCAAGAAATTAATTTTGTCATAACCATTTCCCTGTTTGCATTACAGTCTTTAGTTTTAAATAACAGCAATAACTGATCAATCACCAAATTTCTCTTGATTTTGTTGTGGTAGGCTAATCAGGATTTGTAACCTGCCAAATCTTGGGCGCAAGTTTACTATTCGACCCTAGGATAACCTATCTAGCCTATAGCAACAGAAATGCAAGAATAATAATTTTTTTTTAATATCTATTAAAAAAATAAATTTACCATTCGACCCTCGGCAGATATTTTTGCAGACAACAACGTTATTTTACATTCTACTGTTAATTGTTGAATACATGTAAACATACTGTGACTAAGACTATAAGTTAGAACTTAAGTCTATTTTTTATTATTCTTGCATTTCTGTTGCCGTAGGTCAGCCGAGGGTCGAATAACAAATTTGCACCATACAATTTTCAAATTTAAATATAATGTAATTTCTCTAAAGAAATGGACAGACTATACAAAAGATTATGCCCTAAGGGTATTTATTTACTTTAACTTGTCAATCAAAACTATTATAAACACACAAACCTGAACTTTTTTCTTAATAAATATAGTATTTATACACTTCACTGATACCGGGAAACCAATATTTAACCATCTTCAACACGTACAACATTAAAAACTTTCAAATCAAAAGTTCGTTATGGAATTTACATTGTAAAGTGCCGACATGTTTTTCTTACCGTCCTGCCAGCGTTGCCGAATTGTTCTTGTTCTTTTTTGTGTAGAAACGAACAGTTTAGGCAACTTATTCTAATTATAAATAATGTGATAATACGACAAAATATTATAATTATATAAATATTATAATCATACTGTTATCGGCAAAATACTGTGACTAAACAGTTTAGGTAAGTCCTCTAGTTTTTTTTTATTCTAATTATATAAAGTGATAATAGCCTACGACAAAATATTATAATCATACAAGTATTATAATTATACTGTTATCGGCAACATGCTGTGACTAAACAGTTTAGGTTAGTCCTCTAGTTTTTTTTTTATTCTAATTATATAAAGTGATAATACGACAAAATATTATAATTATACAAATATTATAATCATACTGTTATAGATAGTAAAGGTTGCCTCATAGTCATGTAGACAAACTCAAACCTCCACTTTTTTTGATATTTCTTACATGAGGCAACCTTTACTATCTCTAGTTACCTTGATTTATACACACCTTATTCAGTACAATAACCTATTGTTCGATTTGGCAACGTTGATGAATTTCCATTTTAAATACGCAGTTATACTGTACTTTCTATTGTTCGATGCATTTGTTTTCGTAATTATATTTGTTACATTATTTTCACATTTTCTTGCTTTGTGGATACTTTTGGGGTTAATATTGTTTTGTTTATTTAATTCTTACATGTTTGGTGTATGTGAAGTGATTTATTTTGTTATAATTACGTCAAATATCGCGGAAAAGTCGAAACTTAACCTATACAATTTCAAGTTTTATTTCTTTCATAACTCCTACAAATATTATTTCCCAGGAAAATTTTTGTTGTTTCTACAATCAGTTAGATGTGTTCTTTCATGTTGTATCAAATTCCCTTAGAAATCGATTGACAAGGTAAACTACATTTTTACCTTTAAGTTTTATTAGAAGTATGTTTTTAGAAGTGTGTGTAGTATTCGAATAAAATGAGTATTACTTTATAATATACAATGTTGGATGTATTTAATAAATTTAAAATATGAATTACATTTTGTAGTTTTTTTACTTTGCATTATTAGGCCCTACCTAATTTTGATTAGTACCCGGTATTTGCAATAGTTTTCGTCAGTTAGTAATTATTTTATTAAATTTGAATCGTAATTTTGATGTAGAACTACTTTATTGGTGGAAGAATGCGTAAATATACCGATATAATTCAAAATTCAAGGAAGAAAGTTGGGGCGTTATTGATGCAAGTTACACCGAGGTGAAAATGTAATAGTATAGGCCTAGTTTAATTTTAAAATACAGTTAACATTAAGTACATTCATTTATTAAAGAGTTTTATAAAGTTGGAATTTGGGGTCTTTCTATTTTGTTTTACATATTTTATTAGGTGATGTTAAAAGTAGAGGAATAGCGGAATTCATGAATCGTGTTTCATGAATGACATTATGTACGTCAGTTTGAGTCACTTTACATTTCGACCGCCTTACCACACAGTGTATCTCTAATATTTCAACAATTGTGTAAATTAAACAATTTGTGAAGTGAGTTGAGGTTAAAAGTGTATTATTTTATTTTATTAAGTGATGTTAAGCCGTAGAAATAGCGGAAACCGGCTATCGTCTTTATTTACTTTTGCATTCACAATCCGATGTTCCATGTCTAACATAAGCTTATGTGTAGGCTAATATTTTCTTAATAACTTATAAATATAATTTTAAGTATAAAGTGTTTTATTATTTATTTATAATTAATTACAATACATTTTGTTAATAAAGTTATTTTCAGTTTTCATTTATTTCAGACGTTTAGAAATTGAATTGAACATTACAATGACGTATTAGGACATTCCTTGCTTATACGTTGGTACCGCTGCAAGGGAGTCGAATAGTAAAGTTGCGCCTAAAATAGTCCTAGGCCTAGGCTATCAACAGTCGAAATTAAAAAGTGATAGCTTTATAGCAGATTCATAACCTCAATGTGTGTTTACTAAGTGTACCCAACATTGTTAGAAATGACAAATTTTAACTTATGGCGCCATCTAAAATTACAATTAGTGGTCAAAGTCTAGTCTACTATTTCTTTTACCTTAGCTAACCCCAAATAATAACCCAATGTAGGTTAATCTTGAAAAATGTAGGTCAACGTCAAATACTGTTTTCATAGGATTTGGATGTTATTATAATTACAAGTGTAGACTGTTAGTAATCAAATACACCCGTTATTATTAGCTTAGGTCTATGTTATAATCAAAGCAACAAATGTTTTAACTAATGAAAAGTTGTAACTGCTACACTCACCTATTCTTAAGAAATTTTATTCACTTTCACAAGAAAAGGGTTAACAATAACTATAGGCCTTTTAAACTGAGAAGAACACTGTAGACTAAAGTAACGAAACCATACAAGTTTACAATATTTAAGAAGATAACCTTGTTAGAATATATTCATTGGTAAAATTTTAATCTAATCAACACAACAGCTGTAAAGAACCAATGACTAAATAATTGTAAATGTGATGTGACGTCACTAACGATTTCCCTTCACATCATTTGGATCTATTGTTCCTTTCATCTACCACTATTCACAGCCATCTGTTTCAAAAAGTTCCTTCTTACATAACAATTTAATTCGTATAACCTAAAATAAGTTTTAAAAATTAATTTTGCAAGAACATTTGCAGATTTATATTATTTATGAATAGAAATAAAATAATAAAATAAAACAAATATTAATGCTAACTTACTTGATGTTCAAAAATGTAAGTAAATAATATGTGAAATGAACAAAAACAAAGAGTAGTAGATGGTAGTAGTCACATTTTGCTCTTGCTAGACGTAGGTGACGTTCTCTCTTGTGTCTTCCTCTTGCTCTTTACTCTCTATCTCTACAGTCTAGAAAATAGAAAACCAAAATAATAATCATGTTTATCAAACGCAATTCTGATTTCTGAATCTCTTAAGAAAATAAAAATATGGCAGGCGAGCAGTTGTTAAGTTTGTATCCTTTATTGAAATAATATTTGGAAAATATGGTTATATATATTCGTAAGTACAGTTTGAATCACCACATTTAAAAAGAAAAACAGTTTGTCCTGCAAATATGAGCAGGGTTAGAACCAAAAAAATATGGCCATAATACAAAACAGCTGATTTGAAGGTTAGGTTGAAAATGAAAGCTTTAAATAAAAGCCTGAAATTCTAACTTACAGTCTCTAGTCATAGTATGTTTCCATATTATTAACAGATAAGTTGCGAACATCAATTAAGTTCTTTGTTATAACGAAATATTTGGACATTTTTCTCAGTCACAAATAAAGCCACGATGGTCGTGGTTGTTAAGGCGTCAATGCTTTATCAATCGTTATGGCAACCATCAATGGAAAAGTTCCAGGTTCAATTCCCATTGTCCCCGAATAATTTTCTAAATGGTTTCTTAACAGACATCATTGGCTGTGGTTCGGATTCCACGTAAAACTGTAGGTCCCGTCTTCATTAGCCTTAAGTGCAAAACAGCAGGACGTTAAACACAAAAAAAAAAAAAATCAGTCACAAATAACACATTTTTATTAGATTATAGGTTAGGACCGAAGCAGTCATGGCATGATCCTCTCTTGCTTACCCTCAGCCCTTTTAGTCCACAAACACAAAGTTATTAAATTGGAAGTAGAACTTGTTTTATTTATAACTTACCATGGTAGTAGTCTACTCATTACTAATACTATTGTATTCCTTGTAAGATTTATTCTTGATGACTAATCAAGGTCTTGAATTTGTATTGGTGAAACTACAGTATAAACCACTCACTTTGGATTTTTCCACATGGCTTTTTGTTTGTCTTGGGGAAGAAGGTGACCGCCATTCCATTGTCTTTCCATTTCGGGGTTGTACTGGTAACACCAAGTCTCGTCTGCCTGTGACAATGGAACCCAGAAAAGTTGGACCCCGGTCACACATATCGATGAAATCACCACTGACCTCAAAAAGTCATTGTGTTTGCCCAATTCTTCATGGACGGTTTGCCCCCAATGTGTCTTTGCTAATACCCACTTCTTCTGTTATTAATCGCAGAGTCAATCACCGATCTTTTGTTCGCATCACTTGCACACATTCAATGTTTTCCAGCGTCCTGCTTGTGGATGGTCGTCCCAAACGCGGTTCGTCCTCCACCGATTCTTTGCCAGCGCGAAAGCTTGCAAACTAATTATACACGCATTTCCTACTTTTTGTTGCTGTTTTACCCAATTTGAAGCAGAACTTAATGTTGTGTCACTGCTCCAACGCACACTACTCGGAACACTGTTCCAATGACTATAAAAGTTCTGCAATAAAACCCTCGCACAATTCCCGACAGATGGCAGATGTTCATGCCTACGTACGCATGCAGGCACTCTGTTTCAAGCTTTGAATACCGATATATTAGACCATTCACTGAGCTTTTTAGACATACCTCGTATGTGTTTCTGTTTTGTTATATAGGCCTATAATTTTATTAAGTGATGTTAAGTTGTTGGAGCAACAGAGTCCGGCAATAATGTTTAGGCCTATTTATTCGCATTTGCAGTCCGACGTCATTGAAAAGCTAGGTCTAATATTTCCTGAGTTAAATAAGTTGTGAATTTTGAGTTTAAGTTTTATTACTGTATCTGTTTATAATTAATTACATTAAATTTTGTAAATATATTTTTTATTTTCGTTTATTAAAGACATTTAGAAACTAGAATTGAACATTACAATTATGTATTAGAGCATTTTCTCATCTTTGCCGCAATATGGCCATGGGTCGTAATGTAAACTTTTGCTAATTTTAGTGCAAACTTTACATTTACTGGTAAGATAAATACATTTTCTAATTGGGACTTGGATACTACTAAAATGAGTTAAAATTAGCAAGATTATTTGCTATTATTGGACGCTACTCATTTTTAGTTTATTTATCATAGGGAAAGGAATATATTTTTCCTTGGTACTTAATGTTCTTATTGTTAAACTCACTCTAATCCCATGATTATATCAAAGTATTATTCATTTTGATATTTTTCAATTGAATTTTTACTTTTACCACTGGCAAAGTCTTCAGCAATCAACATCTCAGTTTTATGTCTTCTACATATGTGTCAAAACCAATTATTGTTCACTTTATACAATTTTAACCTAAATGGTTTATTAAATGTTCAGTAGCAATTTATTAGGCCTAATCAAACTTTCTTCATTATAAATCCTTAATATATTCTCTAGAAAAATTGAAGTTCCATTTCCAAGTGAACGTGAAGCAGAAATTGTATACAATTGCTTAAGAGTTGACAGCTTGCCTAAAAGAAGTTTGGTCCGAAGACAACTTTCACAGGAGGGCAATAAACTGCTAGTGTAAGTAAAATTAAAGTGTCACAAAATAAAATGTCTGAAATTTGATTGACATACGCTATTTTGTAAAAATGTGTTATCATTTATTTAGGTTTTGAAAAAAGAACCTAGTGCAGTCATTGCAATTGTGATTTAAAGAAAACTACTTTCTAGTTTTTCGTTTCATGGTTTCTAAATCCCAAAATTATAGTCAACTCAAAAGTTTATATGTAACTTTTTATGCTCAAAATAATTGCTGTAATTTTGCATAGAACCGACAATTTTTTTGAATAATTACTGCAACTTTCCTAATATGAAAAATATTACATTGGTTTAATTAATTTGAAAGGTTGGAGTGGAAAAATTAGGGATTGAAGAAAAAATGTGTAATACCCTTAGTATAAAATCCATTGAACGTTATAAACTTTATAACTGTTGATAGAATAAAACTTGGGTCACAGAATTCACAACAACAATGTTGCTACCTTCAGTAATGCAGATGCTACAAATAACCACCTATAACTTTGATTATCTTTAAACAATTTTTGATACGACTAACCCTTTTTCCAACAAGGGATAACCGAAATGAGGTAGCAAAATAAAAATGTTATTACTGCTTTAGTAGACACAACATCGAGGCCGTTAATTTTTTTTGTAAATCTTCTAAATTTTACCAAAATCTTTTGACTGATATTTTTTTAATTAAATCCATTTAGTTAATGAAACCTTCTAAATTTTTTCCTGATACCATTTTTTATACAAATAACCCTTATCGGTACTGCAAGGTGTAACCAAAATGCTGTCTCATAACAAAATATTCTTTACTCCCTTACCATAAACAATATGCCGGGTGTCCATGAAGTCCCCCCCCCCCCCCTTCTTAACCATGGAACAAGTAGAAATAAATAAATGAGCTTCGGGTATCTTTATATGACAAAGGGAGATGAATTTTGGTGTAACCAACCATTTCACCCCTTATGCCAAAACAGGGGTTTGAGAGAGTACCTAATTCAAAAATATTAAATACAAACCTCCATCAAGTGATACCTCATTTTAAAGGGCTTGATAAATGAAGAAGAATGGCAGAAATTAGAGGTCTCTATCTTAAGCCTATCGAAAATGGTAGCCAGTCAAAGTTGAAAACGTCTTACTAACACAGATTTTAGGTACGTTACAATACCTTTCATTGGTAATAAGGCTAAAAACTTACCTTAATTCTAAATTTAGATTAAATACTCAAAACGGTATTCCCAGACCATTGATATTAGCTTTTTCTAAAGCTTTTCGGCCGCCTCAACTCTGAATAATCGATCTCTTATTTGTAGCATGAAGATACAACACATTTGTTTCTTCAATGTTTGTAGTCGTTCGTAGCGCTAGCCGAACATCAAAGGCATGCCACGAGACTAGCAAAAGGGTGTCTGGTGCTCCCAAGTTGTCCCATTTCAATTCCAATCTAGGGACAATGGGGGAGACTTTGTTGTAGTTGGCTCGCATAGTCGCAACGCTCTGTAGTGTGGGGATATCTTGAGGTATTTAGATTGGGTTGTAAAATTCTGAACCGAGTGTTGAATGAGTGTGATGAGGGAGTGGATGGTCCGGTGCAACATTAAAACAAAACGTAACCAAAAATTAATAAAAAGCATTACCGGAACAGCGTTCCGGTACCAGTAAACCCCTGCAGGTAATTTGATATGAAATATAATAGTACAGTCTGACCTTATGTTGTTCCGTCATTTCGTCTTTTTGTTTATTTATTGATGCGTTTCGGGATGTCTATCCAATCATCAGAATATATCGTGAATGGAGATCATCAAACCATTAAGTAAAACATACACATAGTCGACATAAGGTGTACACTTATGTGTTTTAAATGTGTTGTTGTGTGTCTGTGTTTTTTACTTACGAGATAATCTGATGATGGGGTAGACATTCCGAAACGTGTCAATAAATAAACAAAAAGAGGTCACTGACGGAACAATATAAGGTACCGTACTATTATATTACAATTTAAAGACCTGGATACTGCAAAAATTAATGTATTATTTCTATGAAATGTTTGTCTCAATAACATTATTATTACTATTTCATAAACAAGTGTAAAAGGGAGATAAATGGAATACTAACAAAAGTTTGTTTTTAATTTCCAGACATTTGACTGCACCAGAAGCCAGGCAACTTCGAGTGGGTGCCAACTCTCTAATGGAGTTTCTGATCTTATCAACGGAAACTATGAACGCGTTTGGTCCACCAGTATCCGAAGAATATTCCCATTATTAAAAACCAGTGGACTTTAATAATAAAGACTTAACTAATAAAAATGTCTCAGAGCACTCCAGCGCCCACACCAAGTCGAGCAAACTACGGTTTCGCCCTCTATTTAGGGTCGTACACTATTTTTGGTTTGTATCTTATTTGGGCGTTTGTTCCTGATGAAATATTACACTCGTTTGGTCTAACGTATTGGCCGCAGAAGTACTGGGCTGTGGCAATACCTGTGCATTTATTGGTGACGTTAGCTTTATTTGCATTTTGTTTCTATCCGGCTCTTAATTTAACAATGATTCCGCCAATGAATGACAAGAGGATTTTAACTGATGAATATGCGATTAGTCCGGACAAAGTGAGAAATCATAATAATGTTATTCCACCTGTATCAGACTTGTCTATGAGTGATGTGTGTAAAAAACTGTACATAAGAGCCCAACATGAGTTATGAAATAAAAGATTATATAATTATAATTATTTTTAACCTGCCTATACTAGAATAACTGTCTTAAAAGTATAGTAATAAAAGCTTATGGAGTTATGGTTGCGATATGGTAGTGTGGGGAAAAGAAGAGATTTTAGCTGGTGACCCCCTACCAGGGGATCTGGAGGAGGAAAGGGTGGTCCGGGGAATTTTGGAAAAGTATTTAAAAACGCTTTTTAATTCATTTTTTGTCATTTAGGAGATTTTAAAATATATTTAAGGTTAAAGAAAATTTAGTAGGTTATGTTTTTATTATTAGCGAATTTCCATAGGAAAAATGAGCTATTGCAGTGGCCCTTATGGTGAGACCCAAGGTCGGGAGTAGCAAATGAGCACCGATCATGGTCCCCAGAACACGTTTCGGGGTGTCATTAAAATTTATATGTATATATGTGTTCGCACTCTAGCGGCCGCATTTTAAGTCCGATTTGGTTCAAATTTGGTACACATGTTGGTTGTCTACGTCGCTCGGACGAGTTCGTTAGCCAAAAAATCCAACCACCGGAAGTACGTTTTTTGATCGGAAGTAACTGTTTTTCAAGATTTTTACTACAAGTATGAATTTTTTTTAGAGTTTTTTCAAAAAATATAAATGCAAGATATTATTCTGCACATTTTGTTTTTTCCGCGACCTTATAGCTTGCTTGGTTCCCCCAAAATCGACCAAAACGTAAAATACCATACAAGTACCCGGTTCGAAGCCACTAGGCGCAAACAAATTCTACTAATATATTGCGTACACACAGACAGCTGTTCAACGCCTTCGTGAGTAGACCTATTTTCCAAATTGTTGGTTGAAACCCTAAAACATAGGCATATAAACTAAATTTTGGAAATTTGCTCAACTCACGTCAGCGGTCCAGCTGTGTGGTCGAATTATTAACTTAGTTGGTATATTTAAATCACACAAAACATGTGTTTCAGTAATAAAATGTAAAAACACCACAAAATGTAAGCTGAGAAGTATATATTGTCAAAAGCAATATCATAAGTTAATTTGAGCTTTTAATAAAGTTAGGACCAGTCATCATCTCACCAGAAAATGCCAATTTTAGTTTACTTTTAAGTCAGCTTTTATTGTTTTTAATGTACAACAGTTTATTTTTAAATGCACATTAGTTAATTATTAGGTAACGTACAAAAGATCTTTCAAAGTTTTTTTTTAACATTCTGACTTTCTTAATCTTAATGTAACATTATAAAACGTAATTATTTAAAATATAAATTATTGTATAGGAGTATTGTTAATTGGAATTAAGCCTCATTATTAACAATTATTATCCGCAAAATATGGCTTGTTCTAAAAACCAGAGTAGAAATTAAGTCTATTTTAAATCAGCTGTTATGAAAACCAATTGATCAACACTGAAAATCTTTTACCAGCTGAAGTATTTTAAATTTAAAAATTGCTTTTTTTTAATTATTACCGAATAATTTTTTCCCTAACAGACTTTGCATATCATATCGCAAAAGTTTCGATGTTTTCTAATCGATATATTGTATTACGTCGATGTACAAGTTGTGATGAATAACATCAATGTCTTATTTAAAGTGTACATCTATAGTCAGCCTCTGTACAATACATAGTACACGGAGTCATTAGCCTAGGGCGCCATGATTCCAGTTTGCACTTCACTTCACATAATTAGCCGGCCGTTCCAAGTATTTAGGCTCTCGTAGCCGATCGCCATTTACTCCTTAGACTAGCCGGCCATAATTACTTATTACCAGCACTTATTTAATTTGATATTATTGCGACTTAAACTAATTAATATGTGGAGCTGTGCGGGTGGTTATAAACTAGTTCTGCTCTGTTCTCACTCGGCCAACTTCTCTAACACGTGACCTACTTACTCCAGCATATGACTGAAGCAAGGGTGATGTCATGAACAACTGGTGGCGTCCAGATTTAGTTTATGAACTAAATAACACTTGTTAACCCATTATATGTAAAGTAACAAAAAAAAATAGTCTTGAATCATCTAGGAACACCAACTTTCACATCAAACGAATTAAGACGGACATTTTTTAAAGAAGCCTAGGTAATCAACTCTCAAGGTTGTATAATAACCTCAGGCCTGGGCCTTCTCACTCCACTTGCCATATCAAATCATCTTGCTGTAAAGAATCTGAAACCATCGGCTGTAAATAACGTTCAGACACAAATGATGTGATCAATCTCCAAAAAAAGACCAAAAAAATGTGAATAGATAGTACCATATTGGCTTATAAGTAAAATCTCAACCCTGGAACCGGCAGATCGCACGAAACGTGCGATCATGACAACACATTTGTAACACGTGATTATATTGAATATTTGACCCACTAAAAATCTTCCAATCTCAAAATGACAAACACCATTGGAAAGGTAATGTTTCAAACTTTAATTTTTGTATTTAACGTTTCTTTCTAAAACGTATATTTACATATGTAATCATCGTTTTGCGCTCGACCGGGGTATTTTGACAATAATGTAGAGATACCTTTGGATTCGTTAAGATTTTAACTTTCTAAAACTGCCATCAAATCAAAAGTCACTTGCATAGTTCCAAAGATATGAAATTGTCTGTAAACCTTTGCAATTGAGCAGATTTCAACCAATAAAACAGCACATTTTGCATTCGAGATATCTTTTATAAATCAAATTACTTCAATAGACTTTTTGATATCTATTTATAGACCAAAGTTCAATCTTTCATTTGGTGTAAAGCAAACTATATTTGACTTTTTAGATGTTATTCAAACAGCAGTTGAAAGTACAGACTGGAGCAGAATTCATACTACCGCTTGAGTTCGCAAAACACGGCTGTTTTAACCGTCATTTTTTTAAATTTCCTTTGTCCACACGAGGTTTCATTTGTTTCATTTCATTTTGTGATTCAAGTAAAGCTAACTCAAATACTTTTATGAAATAACAATTTACAAGTGCACAGTTCAATTCTTTGATTTATTCTCTACACTTTGTTATAATAATATTTCATTTTTGAGCAAAGCAAATATTCCTAAATTACGTTTCAAACCAGGCCTAGTTTTGTTAGCACCCTTGTAGTTAGAACATAAAAACTGGAGTTTTCAAAATAAGAAATTTGAAATTGATAAATGTTTTTATACAGTTCTATTTAGAACTAAATTACAAAACTCTTTTACATTTATGGAAAAAATTACAAAAAATTTTTACTACTTGTTATGTAGACCTAAAGTTGAACTTTTATTTTTCGCAACTGAACATTTTTTGTTTCTTGAGCTAATAACTTTATAAATTTTACATCTATCATTTTTTTACTGACATATATAAATTATTTGAACCTTTCTCTACAAAAAAGCTGTGGAACACTTTTGGAATGGGGTGCATTTACTATTTTTGGCGAATTTAAAAAAAAAAATGCTTGCACACGCCAAAAAATCCATTTTCGTTAAAGCCGCCGGTTCTAGGGTTAAACTATAGGGATTTCTGCTAAAAATAGAACAACAGGATTTGAGGAAAATAAATTACAATTATTTGGAATATTTATAAATTTAATATAACCAACATTTCGGTTTACCCTGCGGATGTGGACAATTGCTGTTCAAATTTCTTATATTGCTTTTCTGCATCCTCCCATGTAGTCTCTCCAGATGACAGAGCTTTCAGTAATGACGCTACCTCTTCCGTCTGAAACAATAAATTACAACATAATAAGAACACAAAACAATCTTTTTCTGTATTCAAATTCATATTTCAAACAA
>JAGFPH010005985.1:53113-65471 GCA_018207615.1 Philaenus spumarius
TCCTGCAAATTTCTGAACATGCAATGAGATAAATCGGGTTACACTTTTCATGATAGATTTGAGTACCATATACATATTAATTATTATAAATGGAAAATTGAGAACAATGTTGTCTTACATAGTAGCCTTTACTTTATTCATTAGTTTAATTAAGTTTTTAGTTCATAAAGTGACTCATAAATTAAATAATGAAGTAACACTTTAATAATAATGAAGTGACCTGCACACTTTAATAGCACACTTTTCCCAAGAGGTAAAGAAGAAAAGTTACCCTTAGCAAAGATGTAAAGATGTTCATTCTCCTTAACACAACGCTAATAACAACACTGAACTGCAATAATATTATTTATCAATAATAAAAATATGCCCACACTAACACAAACTTAATCCATGAACTTCATAGAATGCATAACTGACATAACCTATAAATCAAAGAAGTAAACAAACCAACTACACACACCATAACAAAGTTAGTTGTGAACTGCAGCTTCGGCTATCTTCGGAAGGAGTCGGGAGTAGCTGCATTTAGCGTGCAGCGAAAAGCAATGCTAGAAACGCTATTCCCCCGCTGTTCCCCTGTACCCCCTCGCCTAGGCCAGGAGGTTCATTCTTTCGATTGAACCAGGCAGCTGAAAACGATGTTGTAGATCTGCGCGTTGTAACTCTCTGTCGTATTTTAACAACTTTTCACACTATATTGTTAGATTTATGAAACCAAGAACTAAATATTTATAGTTGTTAAAATATTATTTTATTACCGCAATTTGCTTGGGGGTTCACTGAACCAGTGAACCTAAGCACGAGCCGCCACTGAGTCATCATGAACTTTTTAGTTTGTAAAGCGAACAAAATATATTTAATTATACTATTTTTCTTGTCTAGTAAAACCCATTAAAATAATCCATTATTTAACTGTATATTTTGATTTTAAATTTCTTAAATTTTCCCTTGAAAGTTCAAATTTGCAAAAAATAGCCTGTAGACACAGTCACAACACAACCTGTCATATTCAGACTAATGTGACGACCGGCCGATCTGGATGTAGAAAATCCGGATATAGCAAGGTCATTTATAAATAGCAAAAGGGCCCAAAACAATGAAAGCCATTATTGTTGAATACTATTTTTAGATTCAAGCGGTTTGAACTTGTATTTACTGTGCTACAATGTACTATATAGGCTAACAAATTGACGTTCTGTACACAATCATAGACTATTGGTAATTAAAAGTAAACAATTAATGAAAACCGTTTTCATTGTAAAAACACAATTTTAATTATTACAGTACAGTAATTAAATATCTAAAGTATGCAGGTACAGTATTGTACTTATAAACAAACTAACTTTAAAAAAATTACCGGTAGGCCTACAGTTCGGCACAGTAAAGTATAAATTAAGTTTTACTACGTAAAGGAACGTTAATGGCTATATTACTTTTGAAAAAGTTGTGACTTTCGGTGAGAGAATCATTGACCGTTTCAAGGTCTCATCCCGCTAGGAATAGACCAGGCACGGCGCGCAAAGATTATACTAGCTTCAACTTTCACTTTTCTACCCCATCCGCCACACAACCAAAATACGAAAAATTTCTTTCGAGATGCTTTCGGTTATGGGAGGGTCCGGATATGACAGGTCTTACTGTAATGCTATTTTAGTTAATAAAGAAGAAAATAACTAGCATATCAATGTTAATAGCAAAATTGGAACCCCAATTTCTTTTAACCCTAGAAGCGGCATGGCCATGCAAGCATATTTTTTAAAATTCGCCAAAAATAGTAAATGAACCCCAAACCGAAAGTGTTCAATAGTTTTTTTGTAGAAGAAACTTCAAAGAATTCAAATATGCCACTAAAAATTAGTTTATTTTGAAATTGTAAAAGTTATTAGCTCAAGAAACAAAAAATGTTCAGTAACGAAAGGAAAAAGTTCAACTTTAGGCCTACATAAAAAGTAGTAAAAATTTTTTGTAATTTTTTCATAAATGTAAAAAAGTTTCGTAATTTAGTTCTAAATAGAACTGTATAAAAACATTTATCAATTTCAAATTTTTTATTTTGATAAAAACAGTTTTTATGTTCCAAATACATGACTGGTAACAAACCTAGGCCTAGATTGTAACGTCATTTGCTAATATATGCTTTGCCCAAAAATGAAATATTATTATAACAAAGTGTAGAGGATAAATCAAAGAAAAGAACGGTATACTTGTCTTTCCTTAGTTCACAAAAGTGTTTGAGTTATATTTATTTGAATAACAAAATGACATCAATCTAATGAAGAGTCGACATACGGGCAGCATGCGTCATATAAACACCGTGGGAACCCACGCGCCAGACTTTCTCACCAGAACGTCCTAATTCTGTACATTTCAATTGTCGTCTAGACAGACAAAAACCGGTTATTTCTGGATTATTTTAACACGGTTACAAACTTCAGACTATGGTGTAAAGAAATCTGTCAAAACATTTGATATGGTAGGCGTAAAATGACTTGACAAATGGGCTGTTTCATTGGTTGAGAAACGTCCAATCGCAAGGGTTTACAGTAATTGTTAGGAAAATTACTAATTTTATAGTGACATCTGATTGGAAGACACCAACAGAAAGATAAAATCTTGACGAATCCAATGGTATCGTTATAATTGCCAAAGAAATATTAGTTTAGATGGTCTTAATCGTTGAAGAAGTGGACAATAACAGTACAATTGTATGGAGATTCGCGCACGGAAAGCACTGTAGAACGATGATTACGTATGTAAATATACGTTTTACGAAAAAGTTGTAAATACAAAGTTTAATTCATTTCCTTTCCAATAGTGCCAGTTTTATAACGATTGGATGATTCTAAGTGGGTTAAATTATCGATTATGCAAATATATGCAAATTTTCGCAAATGTGTGAAATTGTTGCATTCTGTGCCTGAGAGAAGGCCATGCATGGCCTTCTGCCAGTTCCAGGGTTAAAGTGTGATAAGATGTAACTCAGGTTATTTTCATAAATATTGGTTAACACATCCATAAAAGTTTCATGAAAATTGGATAATCAGATTTTCAGTTAAATCTTAATAAAAGAACGTGCATACTTAATCACTTTGTTACATTAGTATAGATATATTTCAAAAATATGTTTATAGTGAACTTTTACAATTTCTGTCCTGAACTTACAAAGACTCCTAATGATTGGCTCAAACTTTTCATTGGAGCTCAAAGGAAATATTGCAACTTTAAGTGGTGCTACAACTGGTGGTAAGGTGAGGAACTGAAACAATAAAACACAATTTATCATTTTATAAGCAATTCTTGTAATCTTAGCTTAAACCTTTTCATTCTTGCGTACACAATATTATTTACATATAGTTCAGTCTAGAGCACTAGTCAGTAAAAAGAAGGTAAGTGTTATTAAATGAGCCTTATGAATAAAAGTGAAGCTAATGCTTTAAAGTAAAAGTTAGAAGTAAAAGGTTTGGTTTAACCAAAAGTTAGGAGTAAAAGAATATCCTTCCTTACACATGAATAATGCTTATCTTTTACTTGTGAGCAAATCATTCAATCTGGAAGTAAATGGATGAAACAGTTGACATGTAAAAGAGAAATGAAAACCAGCAGTTTATTATTGATTGCAGTCCTATTAATAGAACTTATAGGATTGTAAACAAAATGTTACAATACATTTATTTATAAAATGCATATATCTTTTGATGTATATATTCGATTTTAAATATTAAAAAAGATTTGGATTTACAATAAAATTCTCTATAACTTATTATATTAATAACCCAATACATAATTAAAATAAATGTCAAATAATACAAAATTAAAAAAAACATTGTTCACCATTTGTCGAATTTAAAATAGTAATTTTATTTTTACAGGCCTAATCAGTAAAGGTATTCAAATTTGTTGTGACTACCTGATTTTTTTAAATTATTATCATAGATATATATTCTATATGTGGTTAAAATTTTATTAAAATCGGTTAAATATTTTTTAAGTTATTCAATTTTTCCTGACGACATGAACAAAAAATTTTTCACCGAATAAAGATATCGGAAAGTAATTTTTATAGGCCTAATCAGTAAAGGTATTATAATTTGTTGAAACAATCTGATTTTTTAATATTATTATTAAAGATATGTTTTCTATGTGTAGTTCAAATTTTATTAAAATCGGTTAAATCTTTTTAAAGTTATTCAATTTTTACATAAGGCTCCATGAGAAACTTATGGAGCTCATGAGAACTATTTTTGGAATGTTTTCAAGCTAGGCACGACACAATCTCATTTTAAGCTGGCCAAAACATTGCTCTATAACTACTCTTTCTTTTTTAAACAGATTGTTTTCTTTCACTGTGGTTGTTAGGATTTTCGTATGGTGTCATGACCTACGGTTCTATACCACATCCATCAAGAAGAACAGCATTTTCAGTTGAAAGTAAACTTTGCCTGATTGCAGAATTCTTCCAAATCCTAGCGTCGTGAACGGACCCAGGCCAACTTACATCCACACTTGTAAACATTTCCCGGGCATCACATGTCATTTGTACCTGTAATGTAGGTTTACTTTTACAGTTAATATATTCATCTCCATGGATTGTAGGTTTTTTAATGCCAATGTGCTTACAATCAATTACACAGATAGCAGTAGGAAACTGGTACTTACTTTGCCATAACAATTTTGCGTTTAGTATTGCATAAGGTGAAGTAGGAAATGTTATCCAGTCGTTTGCTTGTTCATTTATGCTATTAATAACATGTTTCACAGTTTTTGACACTGGACTGTTCCATGCCTAACTCCTCACCGACACCTTTTTGGTATCCCGGATCATCTAAGTAACGCAAACATATTTTCATTCTTTGTGATAGAGAGAGCACCACCTCGAGTTTCATCACTATTTCCTAGAAACCTGCCCGTTAACCACATTTTCACATTTTCTTCTTCGAACCTATACAAGCTCTTGAAATCTTCTGTTAATGGAGAAGAACGAGGTTTGTAATGTTTAACACATCGCACTTGAATTAAATCTCCCATGATGGCAAAAACAAACAAATACAACCTTTTACTTCACTGATAATTCGGCGACTGACTAGATGCATCAGTTCTGAAGGATTTGCTTTACATTTGAAGTAAGGGATAAGTTTTATTCATATCCATTTGCTATTTTTGAAGTAAATGAATCAACCAAACAAGGATTTGCTCTTACCTCGAAGTAAAAGGTATTGCTTTATATTTTTAATCATACAAGTAGAAGGAGTTGCTTTAAAAACTGCAAATAAAAGGTTTTGCTTCTTTTTATTCATAAGGTTCAATGAATAGATATTGAGTTATTGAAAAAAATTATTAATTATAACGTAATAGTTAATAAAAAAAGCAAATTATTTAGAATTAGATATTTAACAATAATTTATAAACTTTATACTGCGTGTTTTTAATCGGGACTACAGGTTGACCTCGAATGATACTAAATAGTTTAACACTGGGCGCTCTATGGCCTCTATCTCTAAAATGGTTCAAGATATAAAAGAAATGTATAAACAAAAGTTGTAATAAATACAAATAGCATAAAACCCATAGAAAACGAGATATTTGCAATAAATGTGTAAAAAATCCATTTTGTGACCTTTGATCTTGGAATATCTGTAGTCGCGGACACCCTACGATAAGTAGGTTTTGAGACAAGTTTTAGGGTGTCAAAATAAAGGTTTATACAAGTTTATAGCTGACTATCTCTCATTCCGAGGTGAAACCCCTCATATTCCTGGACTATTGTGTATATTTGTTTTTAATATAATTTTAACAAAATTTGAATTTACTGAATGTGAACAGCCTCTAAAGTTATACATTTTAGTGACTTTTTTTCACTATGATTTATCATCCATCATACTTCTACCGGATAGTTGTACTTTATTATTAAAACTATTACTATATTATTCTCTGATCTTTTCTGAACACATAGCTATATATAATATGTCATATATAAATCTAAATTTGTATTTATTTTAAAATATCCAAAATATGTTTGTGCGATGCACTAAAAATGCTTAGAACTTAAGAGTAAAATACTCTTGGAGGGTAAAAACAACAAATCCAATTTAAAAAAGTAGACTAATAGTTTTTGGTTTGTACTCTTATAAATTCCTTTGCCACTGTAATAATAATATACATGGGTTGGCCGGTTGTCAGTGATTCTCACAGCCTCAGTTAGTCGAGTAACCCCTTATAAGGGCCCCTTACATTCCAGTTGGTAGCAGAGCGTGGTTACGATCCACGGACCTCTGGGTTATGAGCCCAGCACGCTTGAAAAATAAGGTAACAATTTCATGAAAATATAGTCAGTAAATTTTTAATTATTGAGATTTTAACTGAATGAAATAGCTATTGTAGAACTTAAAACTTCTGGAGTGACACACTTGGGGTAGTTTTAACATTTGAAGAAAGGCGTTAAATGAAAAAAGTGCAAAATTACCGATTCAGAATAGAACCAGAAGTGAGATAAAGAAAGTAAACATGTTTCTGATTAACATTATTACTACTGTATTATGGGAAAGATGCAATAGAGCTTCAAGCAATACTTGCTTTACTATAAGGTTTACACTTACTGTCTTTTGTTCATCGTCTTCTCTAATGTGGAAGTTATGTTCCAACAATGAATACATTATCCTGCCGATACCAAACGAAGGTTCAATCACATTAGGAACTATTTCTTCTACATGCAGCGTTTTATCTACTGTTTTAACAGAGACCATGTCTTTGGATAATTTGAACTCCTTTCCTTCTACACTTAAACTGTATTCTCTAAAACATGCAAAACATAAAACTAAATTACTAGAACAAAAACAAGAAATTTGTACCGGTATGTGTTGTGCAACAAACTAGTAAAACATATTTGTCCGTCCATGTGTTACACCCTCAATCGGTTCACCTTTTGTGATCATTGTACCGTATGCAAATCTCATGTATGCATTATAAAAATATTATATTTGTATAAATTACTAAATTATTGTCAATTATTTCAAATTATATGCAGACAAAATCTTTTGTAATGTGAAATAATTTTAAATTGCAGACAAGTAGGTTTGAATTAGAAACGTAACTATTTTATTGTTTTAAAGAATCATGAAAGTGAAATGGGAACATGAATAAGGACAGCTGAAAAGATTCTAGAACATTCGAAATAGGGAATCGTAACAGAAAGCTTTTCAAATGAAATTCTGGAACCTTCCAAAATGGAAGCAAAAAAGCTTCTAGAATTTTGGAAAAAGGGAAACCACAACTCCCACCACGAGAAACCTCCGAAGGTTCATTAGAGTACTTCCACAATCCTATGAACCTATAAATAAATTTTTGTTACTTTTTCTTTTTACAGTTATAATAATTATTAAAATATCACGTCATGTATGATTTGTAGGTTAAACTGAATGGTTATGGAGCTCGAAAGAGAAATGTCATATTTGACCTTTGCTAGTACTATGGCCAACACAGTTTTGCCTTGAACTTACATTACACTGACATCATTAAGTTAAACTTATTTGGTATCTGTGATCAAATTTGGTAGCATGTATTAGCGATCGTAGATGGGTTATTGTAGATGATCCGTTTTCTAATGTTTCTAAATTTTTAATTTTATATAATGGTGCCCGAACTAGGGCATCTTGTGCTTTCAAATTATTAATCTTACAAGATAATTGTTTTAGTGAATCTAAATGCAGAACTCATGAGAAATTGTAAAAAAAAAATGTAAGTATAACCTTCCCTTAATAGGAAGTAAACACAAACTAGTTCGGTAAACAATTATTTTCCTAAATAACTAAGAAGGTACACAGTCTGTTTGCGCTTCTTGCCAAATGCTCGGAGAAGGCATAACTGATTTTCATGAAACTTTTACTGAAGTGTTAATTATTGCCGTCTGTGTAACTGGGCTATGTTTTCCACAACTTTATAAAATTATGTAGAGCAGTGATAGAAAAATAAAAGTATTTTGTGGCAAATCTCCATTCAGGTACCTCTTTTGCCTTAAACTGTGTTTATACTCGGTAAAAACGAATTATTATCATATTTGCTATTTACAAGAGTTTTACCGACATTTTCATTTGCAAGGTAGTGTAAAAACAGTTTAAGAGATATTACCAACATTGTTAAAGGTAAGCTGAAATTGCTACCAGCAGAAATGTTGCTAATTGCATCAACTTGCGGATAACATAATTTGTGTTAGTAACATGCCAAAATTATGTGTTAGTAACATCTGTGTTACTAAAATTTTTTGTTTGCATCCCTCCAACAATGTTAGGAAACATTGTTAGTCCTTAAGGCTCGGCTCTCCACATTCAAAACTACGATATTGGGTACCAATTTCAATGTTAAATAACCAAAACATACCTTCACTATTAAGCATATTTTTGTGCTGTTTTTGTTAAAAAACGAAAGCTGTATTTTTTTTCTTAAAGTAAAATAGATTGTGGGTGTTGATTGCTAAGGATTTTTGCAATATCTCTTTTTGCAACTGAGTAAAAAATTAATAAAGTTTACTATTTTTTACTATTTATATCATACGTTTATGAAAACAATAAAACGGTTTCTGAAAATGTATTCGGCAATCAACATCCGCATATGACAGTACTTCAAAATGAAACCAAATTTTTAAATTTATTCCACGAATTAACGGAAAAAAATGACTTATTCTGTAGCATTGCTCTTATGGGAATCAGATTCAATATGGCGGGCAGGTAAGCGCCCCCTTAACTCATTTTTTTATTAGGTGTATATGCTGCCTAATACATTAAAAACAGAAAGCTTGAGGAAAAATTAGCAACGATAAGATCTACAAAAAGTATGAACAAGTGCTAACAATTTATCACAACAAAGTGCAAAGGGTAGGTAATTTAAACAAAGATTCATTCTAAGACAAATCAAAGTTTTATTTTTGGGAGCAAGACAATACCAAACAACATATATATTCAATAACAAATTTGAATCAATAAAGTGCCAATCAACTTGTCCTGATGGACATGGCTGTACAAAAATAAGTTTTAAAAAACTTATTTAAATGCTAAATCACATTTCAAATGTGTCAGTCTGTTCAATTTTTAAAAGTGATTGTAGTTACATTCTTAAAATCCATATACATAGTTTTAAAAGATTTTATTAAACTTTCAACATTGATTTTCTTAAAAAGTGAAAAATGAGGCTGGGCATTATCTTGTCCCGAACTTCTCTATTTTAGGTACTTTTAACAGTATTGTTCATGAAATTAAATTAAAATATATTGTTAGGTGGATGTAATTTAACCTAATCTCTAAACTACCTCTTGTTATAAATAACCTTCTACTTTTTATCGTAAGGTAAATAGGAAGAATTTTATTTAAAAGTGACACGCCAGTTTAGTAAATACTTTAGTAAATACTTTATATAAAGGCTAAACTATGTTATCTCTTTGATAGGATTTTGTAAATATAGCAATGCATCATTGTAGGAAATGACATAAGTTGTGATGTGACATACTTCCTGGTAAGCTGGGGTAGTGACACACACAAATTTTAACCAAATATTTACACCTAGTAATTAATAATGTCTAAAGTGTTAAATCAACACACTCCAAAGAGAGAGTGTTACCCTGTCTCTTGCAAATTTTTTTCCAAAGCTTCCAAATTTGATTTATCTAAAGCTGCCAAAGCATCCATCACAAGTTTAGCTTCTTTCTTATAAAGTTGTCCAATTTTAGCTTTGTTGGCAACTGCCTCTGTAACATCATACACACATCTATAATGCAAATCCTTATATATATTTACATCAAAACATGTTTCTGTAAATTTGGAAATTCACTAAAAATATTTTCCTTAAATTCTTTAAGTGGGAAATAATGAGGTTTCATTTGTGCCTAAACTAATTGTTTGCCCAAAATACATCTTAGACAGGTGATTGATTACCCTCTATGAGTAACGTGAATGATAAACCATCCTTTCTTACGGAAGTATTATAATACCTCACGGCTGATTTGCAGAAGGATTATGGCACAAATATGGAAAAAAAAGGTATAGACATCATTTTTAATCTTACCAATAATAAAATAATTCAACCACGCAGCTGGACCGCTGACATGACCTGAGCAAATTTCCAAAATTAAGTTTTGGCCTATATGCCTTATATTTTAGGGTTTCAACCAACCATTTGGGAAATAGGTCTACTCACGAAGGCGTTGAACTGCTGTCTGTGTGTACGCAATATATTAGTAGAATTTGTTTCCTCCTAGTGGCCTCGCGAGTTTGCATCACTTGGCTTTGAACCGGGTACTTTTATGGTATTTTACGTTTTTGTCAGTTTCGGGGGAACCAAGCGAGCTATAAGGTCGCGTAAAAAAACAAAATGTGCAGAATAACATCCTACATTTATATTTGTAGACAAAACTCTAAAAACATTTCATTCTCGTAGTAAAAATCTAAAAAAATAGTTACTTCCGGTCAAAAAACGTGCTTCCGGTTGTTGGATTTTTTTGGTTAACGAACTCGTCCGAGCGACAGAGACAACCAACACGTGTACCAAATTTGGACCAAATCGGACTTAAAATGCGGCCGCTAGAGTGCGAACACATATATACATATATATGAATTTTAATGACACCCAAAAATGTGTTCTGGGGACCATGATCGGTGCTCATTTGCTACTCCCGACCTTGGGTCTCACCATAAGGGCCACTGCAATAGCTCATTTTTCCTATGGATATTCGCTAATAAAATTCAGTACAACCTTGCTAGTCCGGCTTAATGTAGCCGCCGGGTACGCCGGATTTAGGAAAAAGTCGGATCACCGAGAGTCTATTTAAAATGAAGCTTCACAAACGAAATAGCGAATCATTCGTATAATTGATTGTTTGAGAAAGTAAACTTAGGCATTAAAAATTACGTGCAGTTGCGTCTGCATATTGTACAACATGAGATAAAACAAAACTTCTTTTGAAATATACTAAGTGTTTTACATACAGTAATATACTACTATAATGTGTTTTAACACGTAGGTATGTACAAAGTACTGGGTTTTTAACTATAATTACACATTGCCATTTTGTTTTAAAACGCAATAAAGTTTTTCCGTTCATTTTTATTTTTTGAATCAGGCCGAATTACAGGAGGGCCGGTAGAACGAGGTAGTACTGTATGTTTTTAAACCCTGTACTGTATTACTTAAATTTATAAATTACAGTAAGACCTCGATAGTCCGGCATCCATCATCTTGAAAATTGGCACTCATTAAAAATGGCAGTTTTTGTAATTACTGAGTGATTTAGGCCCGGTCTACACTGTCTGTTCGCTCCGCATCCGACAAAAACGTGTGTAAAAATCTACTGCTCAAATAAACTTGTCCAAAACAATCATTTCAATCAACATTTCTCCTAAAAATCGAACCAATTTAAAACAATGTGCTCTCGTCATCCTTTAAAAACGTTCCGGTTAAAAGGACCGTTTAACACTTTCGTTGTTGCTGAAAGTATTTTGTTGAACTTATTCCACTTAATGAAGATTATTTGAACAAATTAAAGTCTTTGGAAAAAGATTAATTGAATTTCTTGTAAATAGTTGTTTGATTTAAAACCGCTTTGCACGGTTTTGAAGTGAAAGGGGTTCGAAGAATTTGTGACAGGCTGGAGTAATAATAGCAAACCCCAACCATGTTCTGACTAACGGATGCCAACGACAAAGGGGAATGGAGCCGTCCCTGGCTAACCTAGGCCCCATCAGTTGGCGGCAACCTCTTTAAGCAGTTATTGTTATGCAGTTTCAACTTGTAATTTATGTATTGTAATGTTTTTGTTTGTGTGTTGTAACAACTCTTTAACAACCTAATAATATATATGTGTTCATGCAAGTCAATTATTGTAAATATAAAATAAACTTAATAATTTGTATAATTACATTTTTATGCTAAATTATTGTAAACTTTAATTTAAGTACATACACTGTTAGTTCATAAGTCGTATCTAGCTGATGATTGATAGAATTGTGCAAACAGACTGTACAAGCAGCGATGATAACCTGTGCAAATAAGGACAGTGAACGGAGCTTTCTTTAAATTGCTCAACGATTGACAAGATTGTGCGCTACCTAAGTTGTACGTTTTTTAAAAGGCTACAAATATTGTACGTTTTGTCGGTCACTTGTTCTATCTAAAAACGTTAATTTGTAATAGACTATGAGTTATTTACCTGCCGTATTTATAAGCAGTTTGTCTGAACAGTATTAATTGTTAAACTCTATATTATGATTGAAGCAACGAATGAATCAATCAACCAGCCATTACAAGCGTGTATGCCAACGTACGCCATTTTAGATACGAGTGTCTACTGTATACGTTCCGCTTTACTACAGTGCCATTG
>JAGFPH010005985.1:66160-86610 GCA_018207615.1 Philaenus spumarius
ACCTTTCATCACCTGACACTTATCATGAAAGAAAGCATCTTCCGAAAAGAGCCACCAGCCACCATTCATGCAGAAATAACTAGATATGTTAGAAGCACGCAACAACACCTTTTTACCGTGTTCAAAGATCTTTAACAACGCTTCAAGAGTTTCCTAAAACTTAATGGAGAACAAATAAAACTTTTGTGTGTTAAAAACTAAAGTTTTTGCCTTCCTTGTATACTTGTCTAAAACTAAATAAATTTAAAGTATTACAATTTCAGTAACTGTTTATTTTTACGCATGCTATATTTTATGCAGTAGTCTGGGTCTGTTTATTATGTAGCCACGGACTTGTTGTATAGTATAAAGAACCTTGTAATATAGGGATTTGTATTTTTTGTTTGTATTTTGACTTTTTTTAATGGACAGATTAATGTATAATATTAAAGCACTTTCAAATTTTAATGAATTTGTTTTTAATATTATAGAGTTCATTTTATCTTGATATTGTTGATATATTCATATGTAATTACGTATTAGGTTTCTACGGCCGGAAACAGCCCAAGGTATCTTTGTCAACTTCAAGAGATTACTGGAGTTCAATCAAGGACGTTTACCATTCTCTGCAGCACAGATTGGAAATGCTTTTCGTAATGAAATTTCTCCACGGTCAGGTCTCATCCGTGTCAGGTGAGTTGAAGGTTATAAGTAAGTGATGTTGTTATGATGTGAAGCTGTTGATGAATCCATCCGACAAGCTTTTAATATTCTCAAATGCAGAGTTGGAGTTTACCTCATAAATGGAAAATTTTTTATGTACTAAACATAATACATTGAGTTTTTTTAAATTGCTAAACAACTGCAGTTAAATAGGGTTTTAAGTGTCATTAAGCGTACCTTATGCTATTTTTGTAATAATTGTTAAAATAATTTGGTACTTGTGTATTATACGGACCCCACCTATAATTGTGTTCACTGTCTGGCACGCGTGTCACTGCGTGTCCGACGCCGGTGTAACTTTACTATCCGACCCTAGCCTAATATTTTTGCAGACAACGACGTTGTTTTACATTCTACTGTTAAATGTTGAATGCAGGTAAACATACTGTGACTAAATAGGTTAGGTTAGAACCTTTTAGGTATTTTTTTAATTATTATTTTTGCATTTCTGTTGCCATAGGTTAGCCTAGGTTCGGATGGCAACAGAAATGCAAAAATAATAATACTTTTAAGTGACTAACCTATTTAGTCACAGTATGTTTACCTGTATTCATAGGTGGGGTTCGTATAATACACAAGTACCAATAATTTTTATATTTAGATTTTGCAGAATAGTTCTTTTGATTGAATTTCTTTAACGTATTTATTAAACATCAAAAATGGTAATGGAGTAAAGTTAATGTTGTTTTCAGATAAGAGGTTAAGCAAATTAGAAACCATACTGTGGCCACTCTCACAATGTAATAAGGTGTTAAACTTCAAGTTATTCACTAAATCACAATGGTATATTGCATATTTTCATTTTATTCGGTTAGGATATATGCCAACGTAAAGAAGTAGCCTCCAAAATGAACAGAAGAGTCATACTGGGGTTTATGGTCCTAGGAACAGTTTATTACTAGTTATGGACTACTCCTCATAAATCTTTTAGGCAGAAGGTTTAACTATTGGTCTTTGCGTTTTGAGAAATAATAAAATTTTTATTTAAAGGAAATCGGCAAAGAGGTTGGTCTGATTTTTTAAGTTCAGAGCTGCTGGTAAACGCCTGTTTATGGGCAGATGATATAGATCAGCTGATTGGTCACTACCCGGTTAGATACCACCCAAGAAAATAGGATTGGATGCCGAGGGCTCCTGCTCCTTCTTGTGAGTGTGAAGTACTTTGTCACAGGAGATACAAGGAATTCGGAAGTGAATTTGTGGGCCCTGAGAAGTTTTGCTGTACGGAACCTGTGATTCATCTTAGCTTTATACGTTTTCATATTCCACAAAAGATCCCCTTTGTCTCACAGCAGAGTTAAGCCAGTTTTTTGTACTGTCAAACAAATAATATAAAAATAACAAATTCTAAAACCTATATGTAACACATACTTGATTTAAGCCCATCCTTCACAATAAAACTATATTCATTAAACTGCTATAGCACATAAATAAATAATGAGCTGAACTTGTGAGAAGATATACTTGATAGAATAAACTTTGAACATAAAATCTCACAACTAATATGTTTAACCTTAACTGACTCAGTTAGTTATAGTTATAGTTTGACTATTGTAGCTCGTGCATCACTGAAGATGGCGACATTGTCGTTGAAACGCATTTGAGTTATTAAACATATTAGTTGTGAGATTTTATGTTCAAAGTTTATTCTATATGCTATAGCACAGTATTAAAATTTAATTAATTTTAAAAAATTCATTGTATTGTGTAACATATTACAATATGTTTTAGAGAGTTTACAATGGCAGAAATCGAGCACTTTTGCGATCCACGGGAGAAGAAACACTCGAAGTTTGTAAATGTCAAAGACACAGTGATGATGTTCTACTCTGCTTGCAACCAGATGGATGGTAAACCTGTAGAGTCTTTGACTATTGGGACGGCTGTGGAAAAGGTGAGCTTAAAATATAAAAAACACAACTTTCTACCTGACTGTAGATTTACTTGATAAACGTTGATCCGATTACGTAGGTTCATTATTTGGGAGCGTTTTAGTCAAATTTATATACATTTTATTTTCACAAATTTAACTTATAAAAATAGTAGTTGTGGTACATCTAGATTAGATGGAGGTTTATAGAGATATTGTGTCACTCTGTGAAAAATATTACCTGGATGCTTAAATGCCTATATTTGTTCTTTCATGTTGCGGGAATCCAGGATCAAGTATTGCCCAATATCCTAACATATTTACTTCAAAAGCTAGTTTCCAATTCTTTTAGTTTAAATTGGTGAAAACAGTGTCCAGTGGTAATGTGTCCCATTATGGATCTTGCAATCACTAAGCAGGGATCAGAGGGTTCCTTTGGAAGTTGAGGAAGTTATTTCCCATTATTCCTGTGACCAATGAGCTTTCTTGCATTAAAAAAATATTGACAAAATTGACTGGCTACAAGTTTGCTACTTCATTTGCCATCTTGTTTACTTTTTCATTTCCCAATATACTCTTTATATATATAATATATATATATTCTTTGTCATTTCTTATGTCTTTCCTATATTTTTAATACGTGTTAGTAGCACGGTCACATCTTTAATATGAAAAAATTAATCCCTTAGAACTGCCTGTGTTAAATTTTGAATGGCTAACTTTGCATCCGTTAGTATATCAATTTGTTCTTCTTTAACTACAAGCAGCTCATCAGCGCTGCACTAAGAGCCAAGAGCTAGTGTTGCACGATTACTAGGGCACTAGCTGGCCCGACCCGGCTTTGCACGGATAGACAAATCAAAGTTAAATGTATATTAACAAAAAATATATTATATCAATAAATTATTACACTATGTATTTCTTATGGGGATTTTTAGTAACTTTGACCCCCAAAACCTCCCCTAAAATTTCGAATTTTTTGAAACCCTTTCTTAGCTAGCACCTAGGGCCCTAGAGGAAGCTACATACTAAATTTCATTCCAATCCGTTCAGTGGTTTTTTTTTGTAACTTTGACCCCCCCAAACCCCCTAAAATTTCAAATTTTTTAAAAACCATTTCTTAGAGAGCACCTAGGGCCCTAGTGGAAGCTACATACCAAATTTAATTCCAATCCGTTTGGTGGTTTTTTTTTAATAACTTTGACCCCTCCCTCCCTAAAATTTTAAATTTTTTGAAAAATTTTCTTACCGAGCATCTAGGGTCCTAGAGGAAGCTACATACCAAATTTAATTCCAATCCGTTTAGTAGTTTTAGAGAAATCGTGATTTAGTAACTTTGACCCCCCAAACCCCCCTAAAATTTAGAATTTTTTGAAAACCTTTCTTAGTGAGCACCTACGTTCCTAGAGGAAGCTACATACCAAATTTCGTTCCAATCCGTTCAGCAGTTTTTGAGAAATCGTGATCTGTGAGTCAGTGGATTTGGCTTTTATATAGATAAAACGAACACCAATTCTTCGGTAATAATATGCGTCACATAATTTTTTTGTGCTGATATCCACTGTCCCACTGATATAAGTTTTCACAAAACTATGGCATTAGTTATTAAGGATTTTAAAAGTTTCATTTCTAGGGTGTATGCGGTCCTTCTTTTGTCAGCTTCACAGGTGGATCAAATTATTATATTCCCCTTCAGTCAGTTGACGTATTGGACGATCTGTTCTGGAGTCTTGCTCGGAATGTCTTTGTACAGCTGAACCACTATTAGTACTGAAATGTTGTGTAAATCAAATTAAGAAGGGTGATTTGTGTTGATGGATGCTTTTGGTTTTTGAGGGTATTCTTCTGAATTATTTTTGTTAATGGACTATTCATAGTAAGTTTTATGTTCACATGATTTACTGCAAAAGTTTGTGAAGGGTTTTTTATTTTTCACACATTCGAAGCCTGGTATGTGAGTTAGAGTTTTATATTTTACTTTCTCACTATACTATAGTATAGAGAAAGTATAGTGATCGCAAAAAAAATCGATGTTGAGATTTTTGTGGAAATATCCGTTTTGGGACCCCCTGAGTCCAAAAAAGTGGTTTTTACAAAATGTCTGTCTGTATGTCTGTATGTATGTCTGTATGTATGTCTGTATGTCTGTATGTATACAAAGCTAGAGAGAAAACTATTCTATCGATTTCAACCAAATTTGCACCAGACATGTCAATTAGGCCTGTATAGATGCACGAAAAAGGGTTTTGAAAATTTTTGAAAAACAACCCCCTTTTTGGCCAAAAAACCTCAAAAAAATCAGTTATTATTTTTTTATAAAAAAACGGCTCTAACGATTTTGATAAAATTTAGCTTATTTGTAGCCTTTAATGTGCCCTACCATATTCAAAAAACCGCATCTTTCTAAAAATTCTCGTTTAGCTAATAATAATAATAATAATTGATTTTTGGGGGTTTCTTGGCAAAATGGCGAAAACTATCCGATCGATTTCAAACAAATTTGCACCAGACATGTCAAGTAGGATTATATAGATGCACGAAAAACAGTTTTGAAAATTTTTGAAAAACAACCCCCTTTTTTTGCAAAAACCCCCAAAAATCAGTTATTATTTTTTTATAAAAAAAAAACGCTCTAACGATTTTGATAAAATTTGGCTTATTTGTAGCCTTTAATGTGCCCTACCATATGCAAAAAACCGCATCTTTCTAAAAATTCTCGTTTAGCTAATAATAATAATAATAACTGATTTTTGGGAGTTTTATGGCCATAAAGGGGGTTGTTTTTCAAAATTTTTCAAAGCAATTTTTCGTGCATCTATAAAGACCTAATTGACGTGTTTGGTGCAAATTTGTTCGAAATCGATGGAACAGTTTTCTCTCTAGATAATAATAATAATAATAATATTTATTAGTTAATCTCCAACTTTAATAAAAAATCACCTCTCCTACCCCACCCTACAAGTCTCAGTGAATCTGTTTAATAATTTAAATATGTTTGTGAGAAAGTATGTGCCAGTTCCTGGTACCATTTATTTATTTAAAATATGTAAAAAATGATTAACTTCACATATTGATTCACTTCATTTGCAAAAGATTTACTTACTAAATATGACCTGTGTAAAAGATTGTAGCTGGATGGTTAGCTTACTTGTTGTAACAATATCTAAAGTCAACTTTGTATTCTGTTTACAGTTGTAATTTCACACTTACAAAGTTCTGTCTTCCTGTTACACAATAGTATATAATCTTCTTGTCTAATTAGCACAATAGTGTTATTTCTTGTAAAAAACTCGGGATCTAAGCAGTTTTAACTTTTCATACCTATAATATCATAGTTCAGGTTGTTGGTCATGTAAGTACTTTTGGGAGAAATATGGGAACAGACCTTGGAACACACAATGATTGCTAAAATAGTGACTTTTAGATCAACGTGTTATAAAACGGACGGCCGGTAGCCAAAAGGTGTACACCTAAACGCACTTGAAGTGTGTTTTGTGTAATTAATTTTAATGTTTGACATCCTCGGTTGAGTAATTTATTGTGCCTGAAGATGGGATAAAAGTCCCGAAACACGTTGCAAATACAAAAAAACGGAATCATGGTAAGAAACTTTATTTGAATCAATTAGTGAACTGGATTCTGAAAATGAATTCATTATTAAGAAATTTTGGTTTGGTTAGGTGAGCAATTTTAGTTTTTTTATTCTTATGTATATAAATGATAAGCAAAACTTTTTAGACATAAACATAAGAAAAAATTCTAAACATAAAAATACGGAAACATAGTAATATTATAAAATTGAATTCTAATTCTAAACATAAATTTTATTAATTTTAAAACATGTTTTTACTATGGTATTGTTCTAAACACGGATGCACACACACAAACTTACAATTTGGAAAAAATAACTTTAAAAATATAGTATAAAATTATTACTAATATCACTAAAATCATCTAATATTTACTTTGAGGTTAGATACAACTCTCTGAATTATAAACACAATCACACTAACACACTATGAAATTATATTGTGCATGATTCAGAACAAACTGTTGTCAGACTGTGTGCAGTGTTGCCAGATTAGAAAAATTAAAGAACTTTCAAATCGTTGCTGCTAACTGAACGAAAACTCCAAGATGCTCCAGACGGTAATAACACTGCCTGGCGTTTGGCAACGCCAATACTTGTCAAAAGGTTAAAAGACTGTATGTAACAAAGTTTAATTACTTTGATGTGTGTTTAGGGGCTGGTGGCCAATGAGACTCTAGGTTACTTCATGGCGCGTATACATCAGTATCTTCTACAAGTAGGTATAGATGAGAAGAGATTAAGATTCCGTCAACATATGGGCAATGAGATGGCTCATTATGCTTGTGACTGTTGGGACGCAGAGTGTCTGACATCATACGTAAGTATCATACAGGTGTTATATAATGTTGTGTTGATAAGGGAAGTTTAGTAATGCCTTTATCTTTAACTTCCACCACAATTGAACCAAGTAGACAATGTTTTCTTTTTTAAATGTATGCTGTCACTCCACGGCTGATCTGTACACCAAACAACATTTAACAACTTCAGCTGTTACGTTATGAAAGTTTTACTTGGTATATTCTTTTTACATATCTTGTGTATAAGATGTACTTTTGTATAAAATGTATATTATTTTTAAAAAATGCATAATATTCGGTTTTTTATGTTGTTGAGTAACTAAAAATACCGTTTCGCAACAAGCGACAGAGACATACGACCGAGGCAGTCAGGAAGCGAGACCGAGACACCCAACTTTTTCGCTCTACAATTTAACTATGCGGCCGATACACGCGACACTTAGTTTGAAGTAGCAGTTGTTCAGAAAATTTTGTTAAGAAACAAAAGTTTTTCTTTGAGATTTTCAAATTAATTGTGTAATCAAAAATTTAAATTTCCTGATTTGTAAATTAAAATCATTAACATTAGTCTGGTTTTCACATCTATCCGGCACTTGAGCAACAATTAGGCCTATATGCATTTTTATGCGGCTTTTAAGAGGATGGTTGTATATTGGTGTTTCATTTTCCAATCTTATGCACAGGTATATTGTAGGGTTTACTGGTTTAGCATGTGTAATTCTTTATATATATGTGTTTTATTCTATGTAAACATTTTTAATTAATAAATAAACAAATATGGTTTATTTATTAATCCAAACATATGATGGACTTCGTAAGAACAGTACAAAATTTAAATATAACTTAATTGTCATACCAATTAATAAAGATAGTTAAAATGAAATGCAAATGGTTAATGAGATATTAATGTTTTTATTTCGGAGTATGATAGTAAAGTTTAACCCTACTCTGTTGTGCCTTATTAAAGTTTGACCATAAAAAAAGAGGCCTAGAATTATAAAATTGATGGTCTATGTGCTTAAATATTGTTGTAGAGTTTTATTTTTTTAATGTTATATGTATATATTTTTTATTTATATGTGTTATAAATTTCAAACGAATTTGATCAATATTTTTGGTGAAAATTGATTTTGATTGAAGACAAGTTCATCAAGACTGCTTATTAGCTATACGCCAGTCTACGGACAACTCATGTCCAGAAATAAACTCAAAATGGTATGAAATGTACAAATGCCGCAGGACGACACCCCTTAGTACTGCTTCAAAAGCGATCTGGCAAGACAGAGATGAGCAACACATGACTGTCCCACGTCTCTGTCTCGGGCTGCGGAATGATCTTAATATAATTACTCGGGTAGGAGTCTCGAAGCGACCATACTCTGCCTCTGTCGCTTGTTGTGGAACGGTACCTTAAGGCGTAAACTTTGTTCTACAACCCTTTAAAATAAAATATCATGTGACACTAGATGTAAGGGGAAAATATAAATAAATTGCACATATTTATCCTTACTGAATTGATACTATCCTGGGAAACGTAAGAGACTGACGCTATAAATGATCTTAGAACTACTTGTTATTGCAAATTTGTCGTTCAATAAAGTCTCAAGCCAGAATGCGTAGCACATGCTTAGTTGCTAGGTAGTATTTTATACATTTTCTCTACAATTAGGAAGTAGTTTTAAATTTATAACTCATAATTACAGTACAGTAGAGCCTTCATAATTCGAGTCGCAGTAGTTCGAGGGTCCAGGTATTTCAAGTTTTTTTTTTTACTATTTCAAAACTTTTAAAACATCGATTGTAGCGCAACGTCAAAATTCTTTGTTACCGCCGCCCCATTGTACATTTAAAATGCCAACTAGTTTTTTGAAAGTGACAAGGGATCGAAGTGGCGGGCTTGGCGACACACCGTCGCAGGTACGTAATGAGTCAACATTGAGTCTTGCCGATGCCGATCTCATATCAGCTCAGTCAGTCATATACATCCCACACTTGACTGTCTCTCCCTCTTGTTATTCTAAAAATAGTTAAAATTTCAATAGTGAACTGTCTAATTTCCAGGCTGAAAATATATTTGACAAAATTTGTTTAGAGTATGCAAATGTCTAAATAGTGGGATTCATGCTCTACTCACTTTCACAACATTCTAATAACATTATTATTTTTTGTTTAAAGGGTTGGGTCGAGTGTGTCGGATGCGCTGATAGATCCGCCTATGACTTGACTCAACACACGAAAGCCACAAGTGTAAATTTGGTTGCGGAAAAAAAACTCCCAGAACCCAAAACTGTTCAAGTCACAGGTAAAACTTGTATTTGCTAAAGCCACATAGTAAAATGTATCGTTTGTTTAAATTGGTGTGTATTTAGAATGAGACTAGATGTTGCAAAATTACATACTTGATTGAACATAATTTTATTTTCAGGCTATAATTGTATTGTATTAATATTAAATCGAATGTGGTGATTAGTAATTCTTGTTAAAAAACAAGATATAGTAAGACCTTGATAATCTGGCACGCTTGGAGATCCGGTGATTTATCGAGGTCTTCCTTTGAAATGGTTTAAACAGGGACTTCAATTTGTTAAAATAATCTTCATTAAGTGGAAGTTCAACAAAATTCTGTCAGCAACAAAAGTGTTAAACGGTCCCTTTAACTGGGAACGTTTTTAAAGGACGACGAGAGCACATTGTTTCGAATCGGTTCGATTTTTAGGAGAAATGTTGATTGAAATGTTTGTTTTGGACAAAAGTTTATTTGAGCAGTAGATTTTTACACACGTTTTTGTCGGATGAGGAGCCAACAGACAGTGTAGACCGGGCCTAAATCACTCTGTAATTACAAAAACTGCAATTTTTAATGAGTGCCAATTTTCAAGATGATGGATGCCGGACTATCGAGGTCTTACTGTAATTTATAAATTTAAGTAATACAGTACAGGGTTTAAAAACATACAGTACTACCTCGTTCGACCGGCCCTCCTGTAATCCGGGCTGATTCTAAAAATAAAAATGAACGGAAAAACTTTATTGCGTTTTAGCAAAAACAAAATGGCAATGTGTAATTATAGTTAAAAACCCAGTACTTTGTACATACCTACGTGTTAAAACACACTACAGTAGCATATTAATGTATGTAAAACACTTACTATATTTCAAAAGAAGTTTTGTTTTATCTCATGTTGTACAATATGCAGACGCAACTGCACGTAATTTTTAATGCCTAAGTTTACTTTCTCAAACAATCAATTATACGAATGATTCGCTATTTCGTTTGTGAAGCTTCATTTTAAATAGATTCTCGGTGATCCGACTTTTTCCTAAATCCGGCGTACCGGCGGCTACATTAAGCCGGACTAGCGAGGTTGTACTGAATATTATTAGCGAATTTCCATAGGAAAAATGAGCTATTGCAGTGGCCCTTATGGTGAGACCCAAGGTCGGGAGTAGCAAATGAGCACCGATCATGGTCCCCAGAACACGTTTTTGGGTGTCATTAAAATTCATATATATGTATATATGTGTTCGCACTCTAGTGGCCGCATTTTAAGTCCGATTTGGTCCAAATTTGGTACACGTGTTGGTTGTCTCTGTCGCTCGGACGAGTTCGTTAAGCAAAAAAATCCAACAACCGTAAGCACGTTTTTTGATCGGAAGTAACTATTTTTTTAGATTTTTACTACGAGAATGAAATGTTTTTAGAGTTTTGTCTGCAAATATAAATGTAGGATGTTATTCTGCACATTTTGTTTTTTTACGCGACCTTATAGCTCGCTTTGTTCACCCAAAACGGACAAAAACGTAAAATACCATAAAAGTACCCGGTTCAAAGCCAAGTGATGCAAACTCGCGAGGCCACTAGGAGGAAACAAATTCTACTAATATATTGCGTACACACAGACAGCAGTTCAACGCCTTCGTGACCTATTTCCCAAATGGTTGGTTGAAACCCTAAAATATAAGGCATATAGGCCTAAACTTAATTTTGGAAATTTGCTCAGCTCACGTCAGCGGTCCAGCTGCGTGGTTGAATTATTTTATATTTGGTAAGATTAAAAATGATGTCTAGACCTTTTTTTTCATATTTGTGCCATAATCCTTCTGCAAATCAGCCGTGAGGTATTATAACACTTCCGTAAGAAAGGATGGTTTATCATTCACGTTACTCATAGAGGGTAATCACCTGTCTAAGATGTATTTTGGGCAAACAATTAGTTTAGGCACAAATGAAACCTCATTATTTCCCACTTAAAGAATTGAAGGAAAATATTTTTAGTGAATTTCCAAATTTACAGAAACATGTTTTGATGTAAATATATATAAGGATTTGCATTATAGATGTGTGTATGATGTTACAGAGGCAGTTGCCAACAAAGCTAAAATTGGACAACTTTATAAGAAAGAAGCTAAACTTGTGATGGATGCTTTGGCAGCTTTAGATAAATCAAATTTGGAAGCTTTGGAAAAAAGTTTGCAGGAGACAGGGTAAGATGATTTAACACTTTAGATATTATTAATTACTAGGTGTAAATATTTGGTTAAAATTTGTGGGTCACCACCAGCTTACCAGGAAGTATGTCACACCACAGCTTATGTCATTTCCTACAATGATGCATTGCTATATTTACAAAATCCTATCAAAGAGATAACATAGTCTAGCCTTTATTTTATAAGACTTGTATTTACTAAACTGGTGATACTTTTAAATAAAATTCTTCCTATTTAACTTAAGATAAAAAGTAGAAGGTTATTTATAACAAGAGATAGTTTAGAGATTAGGTTAAATTACATCCACCTAACAATATATTTTAATTTAATTTCATGAACAATACTGTTAAAAGTACCTAAAATAGAGAAGTTCGGGACAAGATAATGCCCAGCCTCATTTTTCACTTTTTAAGAAAATCAATGTTGAAAGTTTAATAAAATTTTTTTAAACTATGTATATGGATTTTAAGAATGTAACTACAATCACTTTTAAAAATTGAACAGACTGACACATTTGAAATGTGATTTAGCATTTAAATCAGGACATGTTGATTGGCACTTTATTGATTCAAATTTGTTATTGAATATATATGTTGTTTGGTATTGTCTTGCTCCCAAAAATAAAACTTTGATTTGTCCTAGAATGAATCTCTGTTTAAATTACCTACACTTTGCACTTTGTTGTGATAAATTATTAGCACTTGTTCATACTTTTTGTAGATCTTATCGTTGCTAATATTATTTCTTCAAGCTTTCTGATTTTAATGTATTAGGCAGCATATGCATCTAATAAAAAAATGAGTTAAGAACTAACAATGTTGGAGGGTTGCAAACAAAAAATTTTAGTAGCACAGATGTTACTAACACATATTTTTGGCATGTTACTAACACAAATTATGTTATCCGCAAGTTGATGCAATTAGCAACATTTCTGCTGGTAGCAATTTCAGCTTACCTTTAACAATGTTGGTAATATCTCTTAAACTGTGTTTATACTACCTTGCAAATGAAAATGTCGGTAAAATTCTTGTAAATGGCAAATATGTTAATAATTTGTTTTTACCGAGTATAAACATGGCTTAAGGCATAAGAGGTACCCGAATGGAGATTTGCCACAAAACACTTTTATTTTTCTATAACTGCTCCACATAATTTTATAAAGTTGTGGAAAACATAGCCCAGTTACACAGACGGCAATAATTAACACTTCAGTAAAAGTTTTATGAAAATCAGTTAGGCCTACTCCGAGCATTTGGCAAGAAGCGCAAACAGACTGTGTACCTTCTTAGTTATTTAGGAAAATAATTGTTTACCAAACTAGTTTGTTTTTACTTCCTATTAAGGGAAGGTTATACTTACATTTTTTTTTACAATTTCTCATGAGTTCTACATTTAGATTCACTAAAACAATTATCTTGTAAGATTAATAATTTGAAAGCACAAGATGCCCTTGTTCGGGCACCATTGTATAAAATTAAAAATTTAGAAACATTAGAAAACGGATCATCTACACTCTATGACTCGCAATAGATCGTTAATATATGCTACCAAATTTGATCAGATAGCAAATAATTCGACCATGCAGCTGAACCGCTGACATGAGTTGAGCGAATTTCCAAAATTAAATTTATGTTTTTGGGTTTTAAACAACTATTTGGCAAATTGATCAACTCACGTAGCTGCTGCCAGCATGTACCAAATATATTGCCATCGGTCACCACGGTAAAAGCCGTGGATTTAATTCTGGTATTTTTGCAGTAATTTTACGTTTTGATTGTTTTTGGGGGAACCAGACAAAGGTCAACAAAATTTAATTCTAGAACGAAAAATCTCAAAATTTTTTTACTTCCGGTCAAAAATTTGGTCTACTTCCGGTCAATTTTTTTTGGCTAACGAACTTGTCCAAACGACTTAGAAAACCAACCTGTGTACCAAATTTCGATCAAATCGGACATAAAATGCATCCGTTAGAGTGCGCACACCTTTATACACGTACTTCCGGTCAAAAATGTGGTCTACTTCCGGTCAATTTTTTTGGCTAACGAACTCGTCCAAGTGACTTAGACAACCAACCTGTGTACCAAATTTGGATCAAATCGGACATAAAATGCATCCGTTAGAGTGCGCACACCTATATACACGTACTTCCGTTCTAAAATGTGGTCTACTTCCGGTCAATTTTTTTGGCTAACGAACTCGTCCAAGTGACTTAGACAACCAACCTGTGTACCAAATTTGGATCAAATCGGACATAAAATGCATCCGTTAGAGTGCGCACACCTATATACTCTGCAACGGCCCGTATACATATATATGATTTTTAATGACAACCCAAAACGTGTTCTGGGGATCATGATCGGTGCTCATTTGCTACTCCCGACCTTGGGTCTTACCATAAGGGCCACTGCAATAGCTCATTTTTCCTATGGAAATTCGCTAATAAGTTTAACTTAACGATGTCAGTGTAATGTAAGTTCAAGGCAAAACTGTGTTGGCCATAATACTCGCAAAGATCAAATATGACATTTCTCTCTCGAGCTCCATAACCATTCAGTTTAACCTACAAATCATACTTGACATGATATTTTAATAATTATTATAACAGTAAAAAGAAAAAGTAACAAACATTTATTTACAGGTTCATAGGATTGTGGAAGTACTCTAATGAACCTTCGAAGGTTTCTCGTGGTGGGAGTTGTGGTTTCCCTTTTTCAAAAATTCTAGAAGCCTTTTTGCTTCCATTATGGAAGGTTCCAGAATTTACACATTTTGAAAAGTTTTCTGTTGCGATTCCCCATTTCGAACGTTCTAGAATCTTTTCAGCTGTCCTTATTCATGTGCCCATTTCACTTTCATGATTCTTTAAAACAATAAAATAGTTCCGTTTCTAATTCAAACCTGCTTGTCTGCAATTTAAAATTATTTCACATTACAAAAGATTTTGTCTGCATATAATTTGAAATAATTGACAATAATTTAGTAATTTATACAAATTGAATACTTTTATAATGCGTACATGAGATTTGCATACGTTACAATCTGGCGAATTTTGATCACAAAAGGTAAACCGATTGAGGGTGTAACACATGGACGGACAAATGTGTTTTACTAGTTTGTTGCATAACACAAATTTCTTTAAGAAGAAATTTAATTTCTTCTTTTTGTTCTAGTAATTTGATTTAATGTTTTGCATGTTTTAGAGAATACAGTTTAAATGTAGAAGGAAAGGAGTTCAAATTATCCAAAGACATGGTCTCTGTTAAAACGGTAGATAAAACGCTGCATGTAGAAGAAATAGTTCCTAATGTGATTGAACCTTCGTTTGGTATCGGCAGGATAATGTATTCATTGTTGGAACATAACTTCCACATTAGAGAAGACGATGAACAAAAGACAGTAAGTGTAAACCTTATAGTAAAGCAAGTATTGCTTCTTTCCCATAATACAGTAGTAATAATGTTAATCAGAAACATGTTTACTCTCTTCATCTCACTTCTGGTTCTATCCTGAATCGGTAATTTTGCACTTTTTTCATTTAACACCTTTCTTCAAATGTTAAAACTATCCCAAGTGTCTCATTCCAGAAGTTTTAAGTTCTACAATAGCTATTTCATACAGTTAAAATCTAAATAATTAAAAATTTACTGACTGTATTTCCATGAAATTGTTACCCTATTTTTCAAGCGTGCTGGGCCCATAACCCAAAGGTCCATGGATTGTAACCACGCTCTGCTACCAACTGGAATGTAAGGGGCCCCTCAACTAAGGATTATAAGGGGTCACACAACTAACTGGGGCCGTGAGAATCACTGACAACCGGCCAACCCATTTCCACTACATCACCAACTCAAGGGCAACTAGCTTTGACAAACACTAAACATTTATTATCAACTTATAATACTTATTATCTTATCTTCTAAAGCGAGAGATAATTGTTTGTCTGCTAAATGGATCTGGAATCTCCGTCTAAGGATTTTTGATTTTATATTAGGCTTTTGGCCACGAGAAATCGATTGGAAATGGTCACCAGTCTGGGAAAATTCGTTTTCTACGTCTTTTTATTAAATTAAAAAGTGAAATTTGTCCATTTTAAACAATACAAAGCACAGCTGATGCAAATGTTTTCAATGCCATTACAATAATCATCTGCTTTCTTTTAAACTGTATATTTTATTAGAGGTAAGCCTAATGTTGTACCTATTTATAGTTACCATGGCAACGAATATATAATAAACATACCCTTTATTTAGTTGTTTAATGTTATAGGCCTAACCTAAACGATGTTCACGGAAATTTGCAATAATAGTAGTTATTGACGTGAGCGAACTAGGCCCTAGGAATAAATCGATATTGACATAATACTTTAATTTAGGCCTGACTTATTTCTGAGGCATAGCGTTGAGATTGTGGTTAATCCTTTAAACTGTATTTTTATTACAGGTAAGCCTAATGTTGTATATACCCTTTATTTAGTTGTTTAATGTTATAGGCCTAACCTCAAAACTCAATAATCCAATATTTATTATTGAAATCATAGCCCTGCTTATAATCGAGCATTAGCTCGGTCTCCAGGTACTAAACCCTAACACTAGACACTGGAACGGTTGATGGGAGATCTCAGCCTAACCACGCTACATCTCCATAACGCTATTTTACCGGCCAAACGAACTACTGATTTTCATATCGGCTCTCGCTGATTTCGGTAGCCACTCGCGTTTCACTTTAGCCTGCTATACCGTTATAATTAATCAGCATATAAACAAGTTATTAACTAATGGTAGGTCCTGCTTCGACGTCCACTCCGGTCTCCCTCTATAATTCGAATCCCTTCTGGTGTCAATGTCCACTCGATCTTTGTTGGATGATCCTGCGTTCCGAGACTCGCTCAGAGATCTAACTCCAGTCGCAACCCCTGAGCGCGTCTCAATTTATTAGTCTACGTATTCTTATTGCCAGTTACATCGCCTTGACATCACTTAACTGCGATATCAAAATCACTAGCTTCGGAACTGTACATTCATATACTAGATTCATAATTATAATCCTAATTGAAACTTTCACTCTGAGTATTTTATCTATTTCACTGATATAATAAACAACATGACCAAACTATCTCGCTGCCATGTTTGTTCTTGTCCTAAACTCATGAGCTGAAAATAAATTAGTAGAAATATTAACATAATATTCCAAAATGTTCTCAAAATACTGCCAACCAATGGCGTAATTGTAGAAATTAATAAGGGCGAATTTCCTGTACTGAGGCACTGCCTATATATAGTTAAGAACCATATAATTAAGTTAGTTGTACATTTGTAACTGTCATTAATGATGACGTGGCCATTGAAACAAGTTTGATGATTGTCAGAAACTCTGTTCATTTTATTATTTCTATCCTTAATATTATAAATAATTCATACATACAGATTTAAATTAATAAAACATGTGAAAATGTAACGGTAGCACGTATTAATAATCAAATGAAATAGGGATTCGTCCAAACGAGTTATTAGATGATCAGCAATCAAAGTGCAAAGTAATTCTCTTAATAATTTGAATATGGGTGACTCGATACTCTATCCTATAACCTATGCATATTATTATTTATAAGAGTACAAAACATAAACTATTAATGTCTACTTTTTTAAATTGGATTTGTTGTTTTTACCCTCCAAAAGTATTTCACTCTGGAGTTCTAAGCATTTTTAGTGCATCGCACAAACATATTTTGGATATTTTAAAATAAATACAAATTTAGATTTATATAATATGACATATATCTATGTGTTCAGAAAAGATCAGAGAATAATATAGTAATAGTTTTAATAAAGTACAACTATCCAGTAGAAGTATGATGGATGATAAATCATAGTGAAAAAAGTCACTAAAATGTATAACTTTAGAGGCTGTTCACATTCACTAAATTCAAATTTTGTTAAAATTATATTAAAAACAAATATACACAATAGTCCAGGAATATTAGGGGTTTCACCTCGGAACGAGAGATAGTCAGACTTGTATAAAGCTTTATTTTGACACCCTAAAACTTGCCTCAAAACCTACTTATCGTAGGGTGTCCGCGACTACAGATATTCCAAGGTCAAAAGTAAAAAAATGGATTTTTTACACATTTATTGCAAATATCTCGTTTTCTATGGGTTTTATGCTATTTGTATTTATTATAAATATTGTAGAGGATTAAATTCTCTATAACTTTTGTTTAAACATTTCTTTTATATCTTGAACCATTTTCGAGATAGAGGGCGTAGAGCGCGCAGTGTTAAAAACTCTTGGAGGGTTAACTATTTAATTAAAATTTCTTATTACAGTGTATGCTTTTTTTGAATCATTCAAAAGAACAACTATATAAATTGAGTAAATTTTTTAGTCTTATAATTTTACCTTTTCGTTAATAGGATGCAAGTGGGACACACTTATGATAAAAGGATACCCTTGTTTTGAGATGAGCTTTGAAAAGTCTAATTCTCTTATTCTGTATAAATTCTAAACATTATGTGCATGCTTTTACAAAAACCCTCGATAAAGGTTTGCACTGTAATTAGTTCCGATAATGGTTTATTGTGACTGACTCCCGAAGCTTTAGGTTGCTTTTTGCCTTACTGTGAATCAACCAGAATTAAAAAAATTAAGTACCCTATGGTTGGCTTCTTTACTTTTTACTGACTAGTGCTCTAGACTGAACTATATGTAAATAATATTGTGTACGGAAGAATGTAAAGGTTTAAGCTAAGATTATAAGATAAATTGTGTTCTATTTGTTTCAGTTCCTCACCTTACCACCAGTCGTAGCACCACTTAAAGTTGCAATATTTCCTTTGAGCTCCAATGAAAAGTTTGAGCCAATCATTAGGAGTCTTTGTAAGTTCAGGACATAAATTGTAAAAGTTCATTATAAACATATTTTTTTTAATATATCTATATTAGTATAACAAAGCGATAAAGTATGCACGTTCTTTTATTAAGATTTAACCGAAAATCTGATTATCAAATTTACATGAAACTTTTATTTGATGTGTTAACCAATATTTATGAAAACAACCTGAGTTACATCTTATCACACTTTAAAACAAATTGGGATTCCAAAAAAAATATACTTTAGAAAATTTTGTTTATCTATTTCTTCTATTTCTGCTATTGACATTGTAACACCCTGGTATTAAAGTTGATGCTAGTTATTCTCTTCTTTACTAACTAAAATAGCATTACAGTAAGACCTGTCACATCCGGACCCTCCCATAACCGAAAGCATCTCCAAAGAAATTTTTTGTATTTTGTTTGTGTGGCGGATGGGGTAGAAAAGTGAAAGTTGAAGCTAGTATAATCTTTGTGCGCCGTGCCTTTTCTATTCCTAGCGGGATGAGACCTTGAAACGGTCGATGATTCTCTCACCGAAAGTCGCAACTTTTTCAAAAATAATATAGCTATAAGCGTTCCTTTACGTAAGTAAAACTTAATTTATACTTTACTGTGCCGAACTGTAGGCCTACCGGTAATTTTTTTAAAGCTAGTTTGTTTATAAGTACAATACTGTACCTACATACTTAATTACTGTTATTATTTAATTACTATATACTGTAATAATTAAAATTGTGTTTTTACAATGAAAACGGTTTTCATTTATTGTTTACTTTTAATTACCAATAGTCTATGATTGTGCACAGAACGTCAATTTGTTAGCCTATAATAGTACATTGTAGCACAGTAAATACAAGTCCAAACCGCTTGAATCTGAAAGTAGTATTCAACAATAATGGCTTTCATTGTTTTGGGCCCTTTTGCTATTTATAAATGACCTTGCTATATCCGGATTTTTCCATATCCAGATCGGCCGGTCGCCACATTAGTCCGAATATGACAGGTTGTGTTGTGACTGTGTCTACAGGCTATTTTTTGCAAATTTGAACTTTCAAGGGAAAATTTAAGAAATTTAAAATCAAAATATACAGTTAAATCATGTATTATTTTAATGGGTTTTACTAGACAAGAAAAATAGTATAATTAAATATATTTTGTTTGCTTTACAAACTAAAAAGTTCATGATGACTATATGGTAGTTTTGAGGTGACAATAATTGTAAACTCATTTCTAATGATGTTAACAATGCATCAACTACAGTTTAGAACCTTGATTGTCCAAGGTAATGCAGACCAAGGATATCTCGGATATCTCTGTAAAAAATCGAGAAGGAAACATATGGTACACTGGTGAAATCAATAAAAACGTGGTTAAAGATTTGAAAACTATATTATCAAATGAAAAGCTAACATTCAAATAAAAATGAAATACAAATACAAAATGATAAGACATGCGTTTCTATTTTTACATTACTGGTTTTAACAGGTTTACACTGCAAATTGCCATAACACAGCCAATTTGAGTTTTATTGAACAACGTGACATTTAGTGAAAAAGCATTAAAAAAATTGTATTGATGATTAGCAAAGCATTGGAATTACTGTATTGTACAGTATTTAATAATGATTAAAAACTATGCGTTTTATTTACCGGAACCATTTTTGACGAAACAGTATGTGACTAATATAAGTATAGTAAAGTAGATTTGCCGATGTAAGCGTATTTTACTTTGCGCGGTTACTTTAACGCATGCGTCCATCGCAAATCGAGCTTCCAAACTTTTATTTGTCTGTATTTTTGACCACCTCAGTTAGTTGGGGCTTGGATAACCACCGCTCTACTGTATTTAAAAATTATAAACTATCAGAAGAATTTTTGTTACAGCCGCTAACCTGACAAAAGAAGGGATTGCTCACAAAGTAGACGACTCCAGCGGATCCATTGGAAGAAGGTACGCTCGAACAGATGAGATCGGTGTTCCGTTTGGTGTCACGGTCGATTTCGACAGTATAAGCGGTGGAAATCAAACAGTTACACTTCGCAACAGAGATACAACAAGACAAATTCGACTCAGTGTAAGTTTTGTTTGAAATATGAATTTGAATACAGAAAAAGATTGTTTTGTGTTC
>JAGFPH010005986.1:0-41248 GCA_018207615.1 Philaenus spumarius
AAATCTAAACCTATTAAGGGTGACATAGTAGAAATAGAGATAGAAGTTTTTAATAAAAAATATTCTTGCATAGTAGACTCTGGTTCAGAAGTTACTGTAGTAAGTGAAAATATTTTCAAAGAATTGGTAGAATTAAGCCAAAATAAAATTATGGAGTTACCAGTGTCAAATCTGTTAATAACTGGAGTAACTGGCACTAGAAGTAAGAGAATTTCAAAACAAATATGCTTAGAGGTTAAGATAAACAATAAAACTTTATTGATGAATTTTTTAGTAATTAATGGGCTAAATTTAGATTTTATAATGGGGTGCGATTTTTTGGAAAGTTGTAGAGCTAGAATAGATTTTGAAAACAAATTGATACATTTTAAACATGAGAACGTTGAAGTAGATACAAAATTCATTGATAAAGAGGAAATGTATGTGTGTGGTTTAAAATTATGTAAAAATAAAAATAATGTTGTTTTTGAAGAAACAAATATGTTTAATAATATAGAGTCACAAATGGAGGACACGGTTTATTCTTTTTATAATGAGGCAATGTATAGTAAGGACAATTTGGAAATATTAGAAAACGATCGGGAATTAGAGTGGGAACAAAATTTAAGGGAAGTAATTGATAGTAGTAATTTGGGGAATGAATTAGAACAAAGTAAGTTGGCCACTGTTTTGAATTATTATAGGGATATTTTTTCAGATAAAGCGGGAAAAATAAGGGATTTTAAGGCCAAGTTAAACATTAAACCAAATGAACCATTTATAAATAGGTCATATGCAGTGCCTCATTCGAAAAGAGAAGCGGTGCACTGCGAAATTGAGAAAATGATAGCAAACGACATTTTAGAAAGTTCAAGCAGTCCTTATTCAAATCCCTTAGTATGCGTCATAAAAAAGGACGGCTCAGTTAGGTTATGTCTCGACGCAAGACAAGTAAATAAATTAATAGTACCTGACAGGGAAGCACCTGAGAACATTGATGACTTGTTACAAAGATTTGAGGGGGTAAATTACATTAGTAGTATTGATTTAGTAAGTGGGTTTTGGCAAATAGAATTGGATGCAGAATCCAGAAAATATGTAGCGTTTACTTTTAATGGGCGAAATTTACAATTTAAAAGGTTACCGTTTGGTTTGAATATAAGTACCTCAGTGTTCAAGAAAGGGTTAAGCCATGTCATGGGACCGGAAGTCCAATCTTTTGCTATCATTTATGTCGATGACATCTGCATAGCGTCAAGAACGTTTCATGAACACATTGAACATTTGGCAAGACTTTTTGAGAGATTAAGACAGTTCAATGTTACAGTAAAGCTTAGTAAATCTAGTTTTTGTAAAAGGGAGATTAATTTTTTGGGTTATCACATTTCAAATTTGGGTATAAGGGCAGATGAAGAAAAAGTTAGAGTCATTCAGTCATTTCCAGAACCAAAGAACTTAAAACAGTTACAAAGTTTTTTGGGTCTGTGTAATTATTATAGAAAATTTAGACAAAACTATGCAGAGTTAACGGCACAATTTCGACATTTGTTAGGAAATAATGGTAAAACTAAAAAACAATGGGTATGGAGAGAGAAAGAAAGGGAGGTGTTTAACAAGATTAAACAAGAGTTTTTAAAATGTGTTATGCTGAAACACCCGAACTTCAGTGAGACTTTTTACATGAGCACCGATGCTTCAGATATTGCTCTAGGAGTTGTATTGTATCAATTAGACCAGAATGGCGATAAGATGGTGATAGCATTTGCCAGCAGAAGCTTGCAAGACTTCGAGCTGAGATACACCATAACAGAAAAAGAACTGTTGAGCATTCTGTTTGGATGTAAGAAATTCAGAAACTACATCTTAGGGAATAAAACAATAGTAAGATCAGATCATAAGGCGCTCATGTTTCTAAAAAATTGTAAGTTGACTCATGGAAGATTGCTTAGATGGATGTTATACCTTCAAGAATATAATTTAGATATAGAATACTGCCCAGGTAAAGAGAATATAGCTGCAGATGTTTTATCAAGAACAAGTAATAAAGATATGGTTAGAAAAAATGAAGAGGGTGTGCTAAAGGTATATAATGCTAAATTAGAAAAACAATGGAAATTTAATGATCAGAGAATTAAGAAAATGTTTAAAAAATTAATAATTGAACAACTGAACGATGTTAAGTATAAACAGATAATAGAAACTTTAAATGACAGAGATCAAAATTATAGTAAATTAAAGAAATATTTCATAATTTATAAGAATGTATTGTTTAGAAGGTATAATGATTCAGATAGTTATAAGATATGTATACCATTAGTTATGTTAGATAGTGTGATAGATGACTGTCATGAAAGGTATGGTCACATTGGCAGCAGCAAGTGTTACCGTATCTTGAGAGAAACATTTAGTTTTCCGAAAATGGAGAAAATTATTAAAAATAAATTAAGGGGATGTGTACTTTGTCAAAAAAGCAAAATTAGTAATCAAAAGCAAGAGGGACTAATGAAAAATATAATACCGAGTAAACCATTAGATTTAATCGCGGTTGATTTGTTTGGAGAGTTGCCCGTTGGGAGGGGAGGCGTTAAATACATTTTTGTCGTGTTGGATGTTTTTTCTAAATTTGTTAAATTATATCCCATAAAGAGGGCAATCTCGAAAGTTTTGGCAGAAAAAATAACACAGTGTTACATGGTAGAAGTAGGGAGACCGAATGTCATTCTAAGTGATCATGGCAGTCAATTTCAGTCAAATGTTTGGTATGATATTTTAGGATGGGAAGGCATTCACATCAGACACACATCTGTATATCATCCACAAAGCAATCCCAGCGAAAGATGCATGAGAGAGTTAGGAAAAATGTTTCGAATATATGTGAATGAACAGCATAATAGATGGCCTGAGTATGTGTCATTCATAGAGAGGTGTATTAACTATTCCATACATGACTCTACGAACTTTGCACCCTATGAGATTATGTATCAGAAGAAATGTCCAAGGATATATAGGAATTTGGTAGAAAGCCCAAATCAAAATGAAATGAATAACGATGAAAGGTTAGCGTTAGTAAGGAGGCAACTTAGGTTGAAGGCTGATCAGCGTAAGAGATTACATGATAAAAATGTGAAACCCATAGTGTATGAGGTTGGAGATTTAGTGTTAGTGAAAAATCACTATTTATCGTCGCAACTTAAGAAAGAAATAAAGAAATTCTTTCTATTGTATAGAGGTCCATATAAAGTAAGAGCAAGAAAGATGGAAAATGCTTATGTTTTGGAGGAGATAGAGACAGGAGAAGCGGTAGGCACCTATAATGTGGTGGAATTGCGAAAATTCTATGTTTCAACGAACCTTGCTACGCCGTAGTACTTGTATTAGGTGTTAGTTGATAATTAATGAGAACATAGATAGATTAGCATGTTATATATGATTATATTATGAGAAATGATTATGTAAGACTTAATAGATAATTTAATCCAAGTTTATGTGTTGTAGCCAGGCATGGCCCAACGCGTCATCATTGCGGGTCATAGAGATAGCAATGTTGGGTCATGTCTGGTGATGTCAAGGTACGGCGTCCTTTAAAAAACGGCCAAGTAGCTGATGTTCACTCACCATGGTGAACATCAGTGATGTATGTTTGCTGGTGTCATAAACCTCCATAGTAGTAAGGATGGTGTTTGCTGACGCACACCATCACAAACTTGTTTATATGTATGTATATATATACGCCGTTGAATATTTTATTTTTTCTTCTTTCCAATTTGTCAGGTAGTTGCACTCTCATGGAAGTATCCATGTACGTTGTCTGAGAGGGGGTTATTGCCATTTTTAAAGGTCTTATTCACAATTTGATATGTTAAACTGGTATGAATGTATGTAAATGTAAATGTAAATTTTGAATATTGTGAAGAACTTGATTTGTGGTGTGAATGATTAATTAAAATGTGTTAACTAAGAGTGATTGAGTGTAGAGTTGCCACAGGTTAAGGATGAAAATAAGTGAATTTTATTTGTTGCCAAAGTAATTTATAATGTGTAAAATTTGATTAATGAGTGAACTTTGATTTGCAATTGATGTATAATGTTAATTTGCAGGATATATTGAGCCTGAAGGCATGTTGAGAGATGAACAATGAAAACTCTGATACTTGAATGATTACAATGATGTACAATTTGATTGATAATTCTGATAGTTAATAATGATGTGTAATTTGATTTTTCAGTAATGTTGATTGTAATACTTAATTGTGAAACTTAATTTTGATGTGTACTTAATTTTTTAATGTTGTTTAATTGTGATATCTGATTTTAATGTTTAATTGTTTTGAGTTAATTTTTGAGTTTTTTGATTTTTTGATTTTTTGAATTTATAATTTTTGGATTTTTGAATTTGTGGCAACTAATAATTAAGTATAAATAAACATTGATAAATGAAGTATTTAAAAATAAGAGCAATGATTGGAATTTTAGATGATTTGTAATTTTGAAATTTTTTGAATAATGTAAAGACCAAATTTCTTTGAAATTTAAAAAAAAAAAAAAAAAAAAAAAAAATTTCTGTTCCATGGACTGTGGTGTTTTTGGTGTTCATGAAAGCAAATTCCTTGAATTTCTTTCATGAACAGGGGGTATCTGTAACACTAACGTCCATGTCACAGAGAAAATATAAAATAAGAAATAAGTCAGCTGTTTCCTATAATGACTAAAGACACAGAGGTTTGGTCGAAATGAATAAATGACGCAATACTTAAATAATATTAACCATTATAATTTTTATATATACATTTCTTGATGACGCAAAATAATTACAGTAGAATCATTTTTTTTTAATAAACAAATAATAAAGCATAAAAGCAGACTGTAAAAGTAGGTAATATAGAAGCAGACTTAAAAAACATATTAATATATGAGCGTGTGTAAAAGGTGAAAATTGTACAGAAACTTTGTTTCAATGAGTGGTGCGTTATAAGCGAACAATATAAAGCGGTATTTGAAATTATAAACAGTTCGATAAATAAATAATAAAAAAAAAAAATATATAATAACAGGACATAGCACAATTCAATATGTATCGAGATCTTAATATGGTAGCATATATAGTGATCATGGAAGCAATTAGAAGAGAGAGAGGGGATCAACCTGTGTATGTGAAAGAACACAGATATCAAAAGATACGGAACGCGACAGAACGTTGTAATAATAGCGGGACGAGACAGAACGTTCTGGTAGCAGTGGAACGAGACAGAACGTAGAGAAAAAAGCAAAAAACTTCTACAAAGATGGCGATATAGTTAGTGCGAGTTGCACAAAGTCGGCGAGTAAAAGTGCAAGAAAATGTAGTTTTTTCTTATAACAGGGTGACAAATTTAGTCCCAAAGTAAAATAAATGTACTTTTAAGTTGGTGTTGTTATGGAGAATTAAATTGATCAAGTAAATTGAGTATTTTTCGATACATAACTTTTCCATGTGCTTTGGCGGGATGATGCAAGATAGGCTTCAGAGGTGAATTGTGTAATCGACGAAAAAAATCCTAGGTAAAGAACAGTGCGACGAATATAATAAGTGAAACTGTAAGTAATAATGGCCATAGGACATATTTTTAGTCTGCAAATATAAAATTTTTCATTTTATTAAAAAACTAACTTCTTTTAACTTCTATTGCGTCATCACTTAAGATATGGTTCACGAAACTTTGTACAACTGTAAATAATTTTTTGACTTGTTTGTATATTTGTATCATTATGTTTATGTTTCTTAATTGCTGTAAATATTCATTTTTAATCATGTTTGAGTAAATAATAGTTGTCTTGCTGCAATGCCTTGAATTTCTTTATATAGCCACGAATGTCCATTTAGCCACTACTTTAATAGCCAGGTATCCACCCCTAAGAAAATAAAATTAATTAACAAATATTTTTCAGTGATTAATAATTACAAGTAAATATATGCAAACAGAGCATAAGTGAGGTTATATGTGGATTATCGCGAATATTATGATTGTTATTTTTTTTATTAAGATTATGGGAGTCAAGTGAAGGTGATTTTTAAGGTTTTAAGAGTAAGGTGAGTTGAAGTAAGGTGAAAAATATAATATTGTTCTACGTTGAAGTTGGGAGAAAGATGTTATGGAGAGTTTAGGTGGGTGATGATTTATTATTGAAGTAAGGCAATAGGCCTAGGAGGTATATAAGTGATTTTAAGTATTACATGAGCGACGATTTTCTTTTTAAGGTGAATAAGTGAAGGAGGTGATGGAGAGATATTAGTAATTATTAGATAATCCACATATAGCGTTTTTATTTTGATTTAAAACATTTTTTTTAATTTCAGAACTTTTTACCGAACCTCATTTTTTTAGTAAACTTATTAATATTATTTTTATATTTTTATTTTTTGCAACGCTTATCGTTACAAGGTATTAGGGTTACCTCTTTTTAGGCCCTTTTCACCCTGGTTCAAACAACAAGTTACCACAATAAGGAACAGATCAATAACAATGCATCGGTGGTTCAGTTATAGAATGCTCATCTTATATTTATTCAAACAATTGTCTTAACTCGGTAAATATGCTTCTCTTTAACACTCTATCTGATAACAATAATATCTAATACAATTCCTATACGAGGTATTGAGTTTACAAGTCAGACTGGATGTACAATATTGGCAGCTCAAGTGAGTTACGTTTATGTTATCAACCCCAAAACTCTTAATTCAACATGACTTTAACAATAGACCAAAATCCTTTGTTTTGCTCACTCAGTGTACGGTTTTCAATACGTCCTGGTTCTGCCTTCGCTTGACTCGTGGTAATTCTCCCAGACGTTCCAAACTTTGATCTGTGAAACCCCTCTGTTGAATTCTCTCAACCTCTCGTTCCACACAAAACTGGCCAAACTCACAGCCTCTCACTCAATGGTCACCCGACCACTCTGGCCCAGATTCTAGATTCGGATTATCCATTATAACCTATCTAGCTCCCAGTTGACATCTCCAACAAAACAACCGCTGCTTCCGTAGCAGTTGTTTTGTTCCGCGTTGCACGACCTCTTACGCAACCGAGTTTACATTTCCGGATCCATATTATACTTCCTAGTCTATCTTGCTGGTCAATACCTTCACATCAAATACACTAACTTTAATAATTAATATAACTAAACCTATCCAAAATATGTCTTCTACTAATATTCCCCATCTATTCGTAACAAAGATAATGTTTTAATGAATTTATTTTCAGTATCCAGGCTATTAATTGTGTAGAATAATCTTTCCTTTATTTCCATCATGAAACATCTTTTTGATGTTATGACACGTTTCAGAACTTTTATCCCATCTTCAGATATAATAATTAATCATTCAGGTTGTTAAAACATTAAAATTACACAAAACACAACACATTTATGGACAGTAAGTTTTTAAGAATACACCTTTTAGCAACTGTCCTAAAAAAAGAGGTCACATGATGGAAATGAAGGTAAGATACTTCATTCTGTATACAGGGGTGGCAAAAAGTCCCGGAACAACTCAATATCTTTTTCCAGGTTCCACTTACACAATTGAAACTTTGCAAATTGTTTATGGGTATAAAACTACTTTTTTAGAATATGGCTGATTTTTTACCTCCTCTGGGGGACGGCCCGTCAGGAGTCGGTGAAAAATCTTAAATGTAAGCATGGGTTGTTATGCACATCATTTTAAAGGTCTTGATGAGACAAACACAACGACATAATAAAAATGAAAAATGGATGATCCTGAAAAAAGTTATGGCTGTTCAAAGTTTTGATATGCTGCATGTTAAATGAGCCTTATTCTAAGTTTGAATAAGTTGATTCAGCCCAGAGGAGATGAAAAATCAACTGTAGCATAAACAAGTAGTTCTTTATACCCGTAAACAATTTGCAGAGTTGAACGTGTAATACATGGAACATGTAAAAATAAATTAAACTTAGAATAAGGCTCATTTAACATGCAGCATATCAAAACTTTGAATAGCCATAACTTTTTTCAGGATCATCCATTTTTCATTTTTATTATGTCGTGTTTGTCTCATCAAGACCTTTAAAATGATATGCATAACAACCCATGCTTACATTTAAGATTTTTCACCGACTCCTGACGGGCCGTCCCCCAGAGGAGGTGAAAAATCAGCCATATTCTAAAAAAGTAGTTTTTTATACCCATAAATCAATTATTATAGTACTGGGGGAATGCATTATGCACTGAGTGTGGGACTTTTGCTTTATCCAGATTACCTACTAAAACCCTAACCTTTTCTTCAGCCACTTCCGCCCCGGAACCGCACAAGCATAACTTCAGGAAGGATTCTGGCTAGAATGTCAGTCTATAGTTCTTTATTTTTTGTTCTCTCTCATCTTTGTCCATTTGTGTCATAATATTTTTCATAAAAGATGTGATTAATTGCTATTTGCTCTCATCCTTCAACATAATATCGACAATTATTAAAGCATCCAGTGTAGTCACCACTTGCCTGTTCATCTCCTCCCTGTTATCTTTCCATCTCGTACAGACAAACAAAGGGTGCTCTACTGTATCATCAGTATTGACAGTCAGGATTGTCTCTCAGTATGAAACGGTGGGTATAGTTTTAGCTACTATAACTGCAACCAGTGGTGGTTCCAGCACGGGGCAGCTGCCAGTTTCCCCAGAATATTTTCTGTCATATTCTTATTAGGAGCTTAGTTTGGTGACAAAAATATTTATTTGTTTTTAAACTTGAGAGCTTTTATTATGAAACAAAAATTTAATGCTGATTGTTAATTTCTGTTCCCCTAAATACTATTGAACTGATGATTACAAAGATTATATATGTGGTTACTACTTAAACGTCATCAGTACAGTCTTATCTCGCCGATTGTTCGCGGATTTTGTTTTGTTTTTTTTATTATGGGGAGTAATGTAGAGGTGGGTGTGAATACAAAAATCTGTTTCAAAGGTTAAAAAAATAATAATTTCAGACAAAATGAGGATTTAGAATTTGTTTTAACCTTAGGAGTAAACAAGGTTGTTTTAACCTTAGACCTAATTAGTGTAAACTGCTCTAAGTTTTTGATTTAAGTGATTTTTTTATTTTATCCAGGGATATAATGAAATTTAGAAGGTTGTTTTTCATTTTAATTAATTAATAATTTTTCAGCCAGAAATGTGTTAAAATAGGTTTTTGGGAGGTTGATTTTTCCATACTGGTCATTCAACCCTCCGTAGTGTCCTTGCCCCCACCCCCAGTTTTTCAGGTCTAGAACTGCCACTGACTGCAACTGTTTAGAACAAAAAAAAACCTATTGACTAATTTCTTGAGTTATTTCACTACCTGCCTTTATTATTTTAACTGGCTACTCAAAAAGTAAAAACAACCATATCATCAGGCGAATGCTGATCCTAATTTGCTTTGGACAGATTTCACTGTGCTTAACATAATTAAAATATATATGTTTGCTCTATTGCATAGAAGGAACATTTCAACCCTTAACTAATTTACCTGCATTACTTTTCATCTCAAAGTGTTTATTTTCGAGAAATCGTGTAATTTGATGATTTTCTTATTGTGACTATTCTTAATTTTGTCACAAGTTGAGTTTATATTAATTAGTAAGTACAATTTTAGTTTTGTTATTAATCCTGCATCTGTTAATAAGATATTTTTGATAAAAAAGAAATAATATTTATAATAAGTTGTAAATTTTAAATGTTGACTGAGAATAACAAACAAGGTTGTGATTATTTGGAAAATTGCTATATGATTCAACTTCCATTATCAAGTGACTAAAATAGTAAAACTACAGGTAAAAAAGCTATAATAATAAAATTTAAATAAAAATATACAAACAGTTAATTAACATAGTGTATCTCAGAACTGAAAAGTCGAAACATAGCTAAAACAAACACACTAAAAATACAGCAAAGGGAACACAAACAAGTGTTGACAGACTACAGTCAGAACACAGCATGGTGGATGCAGGAGGATGAGAAGTTATTGGAGTGGCCTAAGTCTCCTAGCCCGGAATATAATTAAAACACTAATTGACACTCAATAGGTAAAAGTTCAACACAGCAATAAAATTCTACATCATTTAATTTTCACAGACAAACATATTAACATAAGCTAATAACATGTTATGGATAGAAAATATTGTACACAGTTTAGTTTCTATACTGATTAAGAATTAAATGCTATATTTCCAAACAAACATAATTTATTATTTCAACAAAGTAACATCATGAGATGATGAAAAAGTTGTTCAATAATTATAGGCGACTTGATACAAAATTTTGTTATAATTTTTTTAAACTAGCTTAATTTAATTAAATGATTTTAATTTTATGAATGAAAAAATCAGGTACCGACAGAAATTTCTAGAAAATTTTATAAACTTTAATTTTTCCAGTTAAACTAGTAATATAAGACGTTATGCAGTATTGAAAATTAAGTAAATTTAATCAAAAGTTTTTTCCATTTCAGGGATGAAAAATACAGATGCTGCCAATAAGCAATCCAAGTTAGTAGTGCACAAAGCTTTAGAAAATGCTGTGTTAACAAAAACCATAGGCCCAGACAGACCAAACAAGAGAACACGGTCAAATCGGAATAAGCCATACAACACTGGTCAACGTTATCAATAGCGTACATGAATAGTGGTACCAAAATATTGGTGTTAGAAAATTATGACTCTCACAAGTTCCTATTTGAGACTTTGTTGTAAAATAATGTGATTATTTAAGTTGCAAACAGACATGTAAATACTCTGTGAACTGTGTTTATACTAGCAAGATATTTAACTGGGGTACTTGTGTACTGTATGAACTCCAACTTTTTATAATTCTGGCAATCTGTGAAGGACTCTGTTTTGCAAAATTATAACTTTTGTTTAAATAAACGGCAAAATTATGGTAAATGTACATATCTTCTATCTACAATGCCCCTAAAGATTAAAAACCTAAACCTAAATTAACTTTCCTAAAAAAGTAAAGTAGATTAGAGAGTGTATATTGTAATTTCATCAAATACCTCTGAATTTTTAGAAAGTGCCATATTTTAATAAATTTCTGTTCGATGTAGATAAAATTGGCGTCCGTATAGAACACAAGTACTTTAACTGGAGTATAGAGTCAACTTAAGAAAACAACAATTACAATCATATTTTATATTAATGTAAATAACACACTAAGACAATCTGATATTTTTACATCATATTTGCATATTTTTTTACGAATAATTTTTGTAGATAGGTACTTAAAAATAAATATGATATGGGAATTTATCTATTTGTGATTTGAATATAATACAATTTTCTTAGCCTGATTGAGAGCACAAGCAAACTTGTTACACAAAATCTAAATTGTCCTAAAAGTGGAGTGAAATTTTATTTAAAAGAAATATATATATATAACTCTTTATCTATTTGGAAACAATTTATGTAGTAAATCATATATTTTTGCTGTACCAATTTTACAAAGGAAGGCAATTTATACTTCAATGGTAATCAATAACCCATAAATGGGTATGAATCATCCTCATGTTAAGGGTCGGCTCTAGCTGTCGGCCATGTTGGCTGACACTCCATAACACCAATGTTAAATTAAAATCCAAATTTTTCCATTGTTTTTGATCGGATAATTATGAACGATATGTCATTTTAAAGCTATGGCCAATATGCATGCAAATGGCTTTTCCAAAACTAAGAAAAACATTTTGTTTAATATTTATTAAGAATTTAAAACATTGATTTTTAATATTTTTTTATGTTGTCACTATTAATTATAGCGAAAAACTACCAAGCCATTCGCATGAACAATTTCGTCCCCAAGAGTTTGGTATTTTTTACTTTCTCCCCCTATACCATAGTATATGGAGAAAGTATTGTATTCGTCAAAATTTTCGAGTTTGAGTTTTTGGTGGAAATATCCGTTTTGGGCCCCCCTGAACCTAAAAAAGTGGTTTTCGGAGTGATGTCTGTGTGTGTGTCTGTATGTGTGTCTGTGTGGATGTTATCAGACCTAGAGCCTAAACCAGTCGTCCGATTTTGATGAAATTTGGTATGGAGGTACTAATCCACGGTATCTCCAGGCATTTTTTCATTTTTGTGAATTTTTTATTTTTATGGGTAATTTTCCCATAAAAACCCTTAAAATAACGGAAAAATCAACTTTTTTCAAAAACGGCTCTAACTATTTTGATTAAAATTTCATAGTTTATTAGGGACCTAAAGTACTATAAACTGTAAAATTTTAATCAAAATCGTTCGAGCAGTTTTTGAGAAAAGTTGGTTTTTCCGTTATTTTATGGATTTTTATGGGAAAACAACTTTAATACAAAATCACCTCTCCTACCCCACCCTACAAGTCACCGTGAATCTGTTTAATAATTTAAATATGTTTGTGAGAAAGTATGTGCCAGTTCCTGGTACCGTTTATTTAAAAACGCTATTTGAACAATTGCGGGTTTTAAATGGATTTAGGCTGAGCATTGTCCGCTTAACCTACCGCCGCTACGCTGGAGTCGCAGGTTGCTTTCTGCTTTACTAGAGCCGACCCTTAAGCAGTGAAATGAAACCAACACAATCAGTAAACTTTGACTTGCATGCCATTATATTTGTTTGATGACTGCTTTTTATTTATATCGGCAATGATGAGTGCTCATGTTTTTCACCTTTAGCAAAAGAAAATAAATTGTAAAATTCACAATATTTACATGTGTTTTAAATTAATATTTACTCTTGATATCATTAAGAACTAATTTTAATAGTGATCTAAATTGAGTTTACTTTTTAACACTAAATAATCTTGTTTAAAAAAGTATAATTATTGTCTCTTACATTTCAATCATTTCTGCATGTTAGTTTTAAGTTTGTAGTCCATGAATATTAATAATAATTATATTTTTTAATTTTATAATGTTTTTCCCACATTCGTTTAGCAATCTTTACAATTTATAATATAGCGGATAATCTAAACATAAAATAATATGTTTCATTTAATTTCTGTTTGGTTATTTGGTTAATGCACAGTAGATGCTTTGTTGTAGCCTACTGATAAATGTATTGACTATTTATACAAGACAATCCATTGTTTTATTGAAAAGTAGCAATAACCTCTGCTTTGCTATGGTATGAAAATAAATTATGCCTCTATTTTAGAAAGAAAATAGAAAAAGGACTTTAAAATAAAAAATGTTGAATATCAACAAACCAAAATATTTGGAAAGGATGAATACTATTTTTTCACGCTTGAAAAGAAAAACTGAAAAAAAATAGCTGAAAAATCCACCCTGAATATTGATAAACATTTTCTAACAATTTTTTAAGACAGAGTTCCTCCAGAAGGCCACACAATACCTCAGCAGGGAACAGAAATTGGTAAAGAAACAGATTTTATGTTTTCTAAATTGGTTACCTTAGACTATTCGGAGAGCAAGCAAGCGGATGCTAAAGAATCTACAATATTTGAAATGTGACATTTCCAATAAAAATGTTTAACCAATAAGAAAATTTACAAAAACTGTTTTGAATTATTATTACACATTATTTGGCCTTTTATATTTATTTTATTTATATCTGATCTTATTTTAATTGTATTAACCCTTTAAGGAATATGTACCATATGGGAAATTGCACTTAAATAGTACTGACATTGTACCAAATGACATTGTCGTGTCATGTACAAATATTACAAAACGAGTGGTTATGTTCTGGAGCATCATTTGTAGTGTAGCCAAACATTACTTTTATTTATTTTTAAGACAACTTACAGGAAAAAGTTTTAATAAGAGAGGTAACTGGAATGACTGTGTAGAATAAGGGATGGGAGAGAGTAACACCTCTTTATTGAGAAAGGAGAGGCGCGGTTTGATGTTTAGAACCAAATGATTCACTGTCTGCTGATACGTTACCGTCTTATAGCCAATCATCTAGATGTAAGACTGCACAGGTGTTTGTGCACTATTTCCCAGGTAAAATGGTTAAAACCAATCATCTGTATACTAATAGCGTGTTTGGGCATTAACTTGCGGTAAAATATGCTGAGTTATGTTGGAATTTGGAGTGGTCATCATTTATTCTTATTTTATTTGTTAGACTGTTCCGCCTATTCCGAACAAGGTTCAGAAAAAATACTTGATTTTTTTAACATAAAAACAGGAGAAATTAAAAAGACATTCGTGAAAAAATGTACATTTATTGTTATACAAATAAACAGAGACATACATAGAGCCTAAGCTTGATGAAAACGCCTGAAACCAAATTGGAATGAAAGCTGGTTTTGTTTCCTTCACGTTTAACATCCGCATTGTGGGAAGGAAGCTACCGCAACAAGCATCCGGTGAAACGGATACCAGGTCCTTCAGAAAGAAGGAAAGATTAGGTAGTGTTGTTGCCACCTGCCAGTTGTTTTCATCCGTTTTTCTCCTTCGTTTTCGTTATCTCGAAGGAATTTTTTTTCTCGATCTTTTTCAAAATAATGCGGTACTTACGGACAGACTGCTGGATGGCAAAACGCACAGTTCCAACAACCTATCCCTTCCCTTCCATTTTTAGAAGAAATCGTAAAAGAAGGAAATAACCCTGGATGATGTAAACCTACATTAGAGCGAGGTCAAGAGCATTTGCCGCGCCTACGTGTGATATGAGTTCAATTTGAGCATTCACCTCCTCCGAGCCGATCAACGCTGTATAGAACAGACACTAGCAGATTTCCCCGCACTTAATTTACTCATTCACAAGTCAATACGTTGACATTATTCATGAAATCCATCTATTCCAAATTCCCACTAAACCGAACGGTATTGGGAATAGCGGGTCTCTACTGTACGTATTTGGCATATAATTGTATAGCTCCGAAATTATAATAGTCCTCCTGAGACTGATATTTGAGATGTATCGCACACAAACAAAAGAAAAGGGCTACTGTCCCGAGTAGAAGCGGTGACAAACATCCCATGCGACTCCTCAGCCACTTGCTACAAGGAAGGAAGTTTCAAAAGCGATGCTACGTATGCATCTTATGGTACAATTCAACAAATAAAGAGCAAAAGTAAAAGGACACAACCTATCATTGCCTTGATTGTAATGTCCCGTTATGTATATACTTGTACCCTTATTTTAAAGATTTCCATACAAAGAAAAACTTAATTTGTGAATTAATTTAAGTTTAGAGATAAAATTTGCTCTTTTTATTTTGTATTATAATAAACAACATAATATGATGGAGGTTTCTTGAATTCAGAGACATTTTCTTTACTCCTTTAGGCATTTTCATGTTTTAAAAGTCACTCCTCTGCAAACGGGAGCTCATGACGTTTAAAAAGACAACTGCTGTAATTTGCACAAATTAGGCCTACTTCCAGTCCAATTCATAAAATATATAGATGTAAAATCTCAGTCGAGTTCAGTAATAAGCGAAATCTGACCAAGGCGTGCGAAACAGTGGCATAGCAAGTGTGGTGCAAGTTGAAGTGCACTCCAACTTCTGGTCTAAATCAGTCATTAGGAGTCAAACGCAATGTTTTTAGGATGAGGCGTAGGCTCCGATTGGCTGTTGTGACAGAAACTAAATGAGACACTGTTGAATGTTCCATGATATAGCATTTAATAAACAGTCTCATGTCTGCTAACTATATATATAACATCTTGAAAGGATTCATGATTACCTTTATTAATGACAGTAGTAAGCTGTGCCATCTTTTTACAGTTGTTTTTGTTCGGTTTGGACCTACCCTTATCAGCATTGCTCTCGCCATTATTATTTCATTGCGCTCGCTAAACGAAAGTGAATATAATCCTACAGTTTAAAAAAGAAACAATTTTTAGATTGTGTTAACTTTGTTGATTAGAGATTGTTGATGCAAATAAAAGTACGTGTGTATAAATAGACTTTTAACTATTTAGATTTGTATACTCTTAATATGTAAAAAAACAAAGTGGAGGAGCGTTTAGGAAACCTAAGAAAAACAAAGGAGGATGGTGAACAAAATGTACAGATAAATTTTTAAGACATGAAACTGTGGCCAGGATGCGAAATGGGATCATGGGACCACCAACACCCTCCTCCACTGGCAGTCCTCCAACACCCTTCATCCATGCTCGAACCAAATAGCAGTTATCTACGGACGTAAGAGATTACCAATGCCAACAAAAATTACTGCTGCTTAGGTCAGGTAATAAATTAAGCCCTTATCAAATTAATGGGCTTTTCCCAAAAGATGAAACTTTAACAGGAATTTCTGTGGAAAATGGTATTTTCAAAAATCAAAGATAACCAACAAAAAATTATACGTAACTGGTTATGTTATCCTAAAGTAGCCTACTAAAAATGTATGTTACTGTCAACCTTATTGGCAAGTCTTACCATGATGTAGGATTAAATAAACAGTCTCATGTCTGCTAACTATATATATAACATCTCGAAAGGATTCATGATTACCTTTAATGACAGCATACATAGGTACATTAGTTATTTATATTTATTCAATTATTGTAGATCAAGCGAATATTTAAACTGTTATAGTGCCGTTATAGCAAACTCTGCATACACAACAGAAGGAGATAAGTGAATTAATAATTGTATCTAGAAATTATGAGATGCTTACTTCGAGGCCTTTGCTTAACTAAAATTATGTTGCTCATTACAAATATAAAGCTTTGGTCTATAGGTATTTAAATTAAAACTACAACATATAATACATTTCAGTTTTTTTTTGTTCTGAAAATTACCTAAAAACAGAGGAGATTTAGGTGTTGCACTCAGTGGCGGATCCAGGGGGGGGGGTTCAAGCCCCCCCTTTTGCTTTACAATAAATAATAACGATCCACTTTCAGACAAAAAGCAAAATCCGCTCTGTATAGGCCTAACATTATCTTCCATGCATATTTCTAGCAGTTATAAATGATTGTATGACTAGCATTCATAATATTTTTATATTATTTATTATAAGAAACATTATTCAATGCAAATAAAATACCAAGACAGTGTATTTTTTTAGCTACTCACATTGGTAATTGCAAGAGTGCAGCATGCACGTGTTAACCGGCGCTGGCACAAGGGTTTTGTTGATCTTTCAGTTAAAAACACTTATACTGTTCTGTACCTTATACTCACATTAGTGGTATTTCCAATTTGAAGTTAACTAACTTTAATTTCTGTTAATGAATATACCTGTAGCCATATTATAGCTCTAATACTTTGCTATAAAAACCTAAAAAAGAGCCCTCAAATATCATCATTTTAAAAGATATTGTTTTCTGGAGGGTGTTAAGCCCCCCCCCCCCCCTTGGTCAGTTCTAGATCCGCCACTGATTGCACTAAAACTCTCTGGGGATGGTAAACACCTAGTTTTAAATCAGATGATTAACCCTTAACTGGTCACGTGGGGTCTTCCAGGACCCCAGCTACTTTTATTTTTTAAATAACTTACGGAAATTAATTTGTATTATTTTCTTGTTTTAGGACTTTTCCTGACTCATACGAACAAAAATTATAAGGCCATAAAAGACTCATCAAGTTAACCCGTTTTCCAGAAAAAAATACCTTGGGGCCTCAAAAGACCCCAAGTGACCAATTGTGTTACTTTTTATACATACATTTCTACTTACCCTATATACATATATACAACATTTATTTTTTATGTATATTATATCTAATCTAACTTAAAATACCCTGACATAACCAAATCTCACCTAATATAACCTTATCTAAGCTACTCAACCTAATTTGAATCATGTTGGTGTAGGGTTTGCAAAATATTACGACAAAAAATTACCCAAAAACTTGTCCGGCAGTTTTTTTTCTTTTGTTATATTTGTCATTTTTATGTTTTAGGTAGACACATCATACTATGATCTTACAAGAAAGATATAAAAGTAATGGATTTAGTTCAAATTTAATGACGAAAAAAAACCTGAAAAATGTGCTGTTCTAGTCGTTATAAAAAGAGGACATGATATATATAAACTTAGATAAAGGGAGGATAAATTTGTTAATAATAATAATTTTTTATGTTAAATGTAGCCTTTTATACAGAATAATAAACCAAAATATATGGTTTGTATTTAAAAAAACATTTAGTATTTTTATCCTTTAATATCTGACTGGGGTCCCAAAAGACCCCACATGACCAGTTACGTTTTAAAAAATCACCTGACCAGCTGAGGGTTAATCAGAAAAACTAGCCCTCATCACCAATCCTTTACTTGAGATGTTTCATTTACATATGGCCAAAATAATCTTTATTGACCCACTTTTTTTAATTTCCATGGAATAATATCTACAGTTTTACCTGGAATTCGAACCACAGCCAACGATGTCTGAATATCTATTAAATATTAGAAACATCGGCAAAATTACATCAGGCCTATACACTCTCTAACCTAAATATAAGTATTTGAATGTATCCTTTTATTCAACGCCCTATTTGTCTACTTGGCTTATAAACACTCTCTAACCTAAATATAAGTATTTGAATTTATCCTTTTATTCAACGCTATAACACTTATTCCATCAATAACAAAATATCACCATAACCTAACCCAAACAATCTGTACACTGTAGGCCCTGAACTTTTATAACAATAATAACAGCTGGCGGTGACGATCAGTAATAACTGTCAGCTGATAGAAATAATTATTTTTGTGAACAAGATTTTACTAAATAATCTATAATACTTATTTTGTTTTGATGTTAAATTTAAAGTGCTTTATAAGTTCAGACATTTACAAACAAAATTATTAACATGTTTATGTTATAATATAATACATGTATTAGGGCCTATTAATAACATGTGCAGTTTAATTCGCATGAATTTGTTCTAAAAATAACCAATTGTTTTGCAAGTTAACAAAATAATGGAGTTAACAAAATTACTATAAATAAATATTCCTGAAAACTTCATTGAGGTCTAAGAGAATTTATGTGAGAGGGTGTGAAAATGTCATAATTATTTTGTCAAAGGTACTTCAAGTCGTTTTTTTTGTAAATTTCTTAATTTGTATTTTAAATTATTTAATTAAGTGCAAACACTTATATTTAGAACCTCATCCACACTAATGGTTTAACTATTGTTTATATATGTTATATACATAATAATATGGCACATTTTTTTTAAATAACGTTAGGTATTAGTGTAAATATATTTGAATAGCAAGTGTGAAACAAAATCAATACTGTATTGTATACAATAAATATTTAAGCTGTAGTAATTTAAAAGATATTGTGACCAAGAAATGTTATTAAGTAAGCTGTGGACGCTATCAGCGCTAGTAAGCGTCGTTTTCACAAAATATTGAATGACCAATCACGTGCCGTTGCCCATTTGAGCAGGCCTAGATTGTGCTGCCGCGCGGAGATTGTGACTAAACCTACAAACTTCATTTTATTTTAGCAGAAGTCTCAGAACTAGCGTCGATTTGCTTGACAGTGAACAGTGTTGACGACGGATGGTGGACGTGTGCGTGTGTTAGTTCAAGATACATCCCCCACAATTTTTTAAAAGTTTTATCTCGTCGCAACAGTTTCTAATGGGGGATTACAAATTTAGTGTTAATTCTAACGTAGGTCCAGTGTCATCAGTGGAGTTTCCTGTAAGCACAAGTAATTCATCTTTATTTTTTACCACGCCTACATCTGTGCCGGAATCTGTATCTTCCTTGCAGCACGCCTCGGCAATGCAAGATGATCTTCTTATCGAAAAATCAGCTGTTAAATCACAACTTACATCAACAAATACAGATTTAAATGGTGATCAAGGTTTGAAAACTAAAGAAGAGGAAAATTCTTCAGGAAGTATGGGTATACAGTCTGATAAATCTAATGACCCGGCTCATATGGGCCCTATTGTTACTACCCCTCTACAGTTACCATCAGGTTATGTGTCAGATCCTAGTCTTAACGTGATTAACTCCAGTAATTCATCAACAGCTAGTTTATGGTCTTCTGGACCCATGGATGATGCCCTTTTGCACAGTTTAAATGTGCCTGCTGTTAATGGAACTCTAGCATTTCAAAACTTTCCTCCAAGTAACCCCAATGCTATGTATAACACTAGTTTAGGCCCTCAGATGGGAGGTTTGCCACAAACACAAGTGCAACCACCACAGCAACGGCGCGCTATCACTGCATCACATAATTTTCCTCATAACATTTCTCGGCACATTCAGCAACAAAATCACCCACAAAACATGTTCATGGCAAATAAAGGATACACATCTTGGTCCAGTCCGCAGCAAAACACCTGGTCACAAGGACCTCAAAATCAGGCTAATATGACAAGTCTATCACCATGGAATAGAGGTCGGTCGGTACCCAATTTAAATCCTTTGCAAACTATGGCAAACCGCAAGCCAAGTCCGACTTTTAACCATCAGCATTCCGGGATGGTTATTTCTCCTAAATTTAGACGCAGTACATCATATCCTGGAAAAGGACTTTTCCCTCAACCACCAACATTTGAAATCACAAACATGGATGAAAATCGAGAAATGCTACTGCCATATCAGGTAAAATGAATTGCATTAAATTATATTTGTAGTCTATCAGTTTTAATTTTATGGGAAGTTGTTGTAGACTAGTTGGTTTGGTTAGGTTCATATTCCTGGAGCATGAGTACATCTTTCCTATTGATTAATTGTCTTTTAAAAAATTTGTAACAAAACCAAACTATCTAACCTGATTTTCACTATATTATTTTACGATTATAGGCTATTATCAAGGTGGAAGGAGCTTGTTAAGGTATTTTATCCACACTCTAAAATAAAATATTAGTCTCCGTCTGGATCTTAAAAGGCAGTCAACTTTGAATGTTTATTTGGCGCAACTTTACTATTCGACCCTAGGCTAACCTATGGCAACAGAAATGCAAAAATAATAATAAAAAAAAGACCTAAAAGGTTTAACCTAACCTATATAGTCACAGTATGTTTAAAAGTATTCAACATTTAACAGTAGAATGTAAAACATCGTCGTTGTCTGCAAAAATATTAGCCTAGAGTCGAATAGTAAAGTTACACCGTTTATTTTTATGTAGACAATCGTTAAAAATTGTGCCAATATGGATAATCACTTAGCCTACTTAGTACCAATGTTTGTATTTAGTAAGTACGCCTAAAATGTTATTTTGTTGCTCTCTGAATAGTTTAAAATTATTTAAGTGTAACCTGAACTAGAAAAGACATTGTCAAATAGGCCTTTATAGCTTAAAACATAGCCTATTGATGTCTTTGGTAAAGTATAGGCCTATAAATGGTTATTTTAAACTTACCGGTATATGAATTTGCCCTTACCTTCATCTAAATCTACTAGGCCGACATTTTGTAAAAAGAATTAGGCTTTTATGATTTATGAATACATTCCATTTTCTGGTAGGCATAAGAGGCAATAACATTCAGATACATCCTAAAATATAAACACTGGTAGCTTACTTTATTTATAGGCACATGACACACATCTCAGCGAAAGTATACATCCACACTCCAGCTTATTTGAAGGTTAGGTTGCTAACTTATGTATTTGAAAATGAAAACATTAAAAAAAAACTGCCGAAATTTCTAAGTTACAGTTTCTTATGATAATTTGTTTCCATATTGTTAACATATATTATCATTTTCTAACATCAATAACAGCTGTTTTGTATAACAGAAATATTAGCTGGAGTGTGGATGTATGTATGTATACTTTCGCCCACATCTGACACATCTGTATTAATGCAATATAGATGTATAAAATATATAGGCTACATGGGACTTATAGATTTATAAAGTAAATTACACATTTATAATAATATAATATATATAAACTAACCTCAAATTCTGGGCTTTTTATTATCAATTAGTAAAATGCTATTGAAGTTTTAAAATTACTAGCCTATCTATCTCATTACAGTAAGTAACTTTACTAACTGTTGTGTTGCAGAGGATATTTCTATAGCCTACTGGTACATAGTGTTCAATATTTGAATTTCGCATTAGTTGTTATGTCCTAGGCTATGTAGGCCATAGCTTACGATTAAAGAGTGTATTTTAGTGTTTTATCATAACAATAGTTTTTATAATACTGTTTATATAGCCTAAATGGAAACAATGTTACCTAACCTGTTGTAAGTACAAACAGTGTGGCCGATTAGGAAATAACTATAGTCAATTTACTAAATTATCTGCAAGCAGTATGTAGCCTAATAACTATTCAAATATGAACCCCTATTATTGAATCAATGGCAAGTTAGGCCTAAAGATTTATTTAGTTATACTTAGACATAGCCCTTTTGCATGCTGCAGTGAGCATTTAGTTTATCTACTTGGTATTGCATGGCTCTTTTTCATGATTATAAATTTTTATTTATCATGAAGGAAAAATATTAGGCACAAATGCAGTATACACCTTCCTATCGAAACCTTGATTTGTTTAAGGGAAGTAACTTCTGGAGAAGTGGTTCTACCATATGCACATAGAAACGCTTTTGCTCATTACGAACTGGAGACATACTATCCCCAGTATTGGGAAGTAAGTTTATGTCCAGGCTTTTGTTTTATTTTACAATCTGTTGAATTATTTAGTAATATACAAGTACTTCTATCTTGCTTAAATTTCGCTCTTGCTACAATTTTGCGTGAAGGTGTATACTGAATTTTAGCTAAATGTTTTATTTTTAGGAATATGTAACTTACGGTACCGGTCCTTGAAAGTGCAAGTGGATTGGTAATGGTGGTAGATCTACTCTTATTTTTAATTACTCTTGTAGCGGTAGCCTAGACGGTTAGTGTTGGAAGTGTAATTTGTGTGGAAGCTTTTATATATCGTGGTAGCCTATCTACAGATTCAAAAGAAACCTGCCTGTTTTTTTAACGTTTTAGAGTTGGACTTCTAGCAGCTGTACTTACCTCCACATTATGTGTTTAAACATAACCTATAGGCTACGTTTAAAATAAAATTTAATACCCTTTTATTGATCATTAATTAAAATATTTGTAAAAAGACAGGCTATCTTCAAAACATAGTGAGTCAAAACAATTATTTTAATTGGCTGTTAAATATGATATAGATGAGCTTACATTGCCATAAAAAACGGAGTTATTTTTCTTATCAAATGTGATAATGTAGTTGTAAACTGTTGTAGAATACCTGTTAGAGAAGGGGCTTACATTTATACTTTGTCTAATTTTATTATTAACTTAAATGACCAAACCTAGGGCTGAAAAACCATATTTAGGCCCTGCTTATTTTAAATTAACTTAGGGTGGCCTACACATAAATTATAGTTAAAATCCTGTACTATCTTAATTTGTGCTAATCCTGAAAAAGACTACACTTAACTTATTTGTTGCCCTTTATTTTATAAGTTGTTTTATATGGTGATCTGACAGGCAGGAACAACCTAACCTTTCAGAAAGTTTGACATTGATCTCACTTTGTAAGTAAGAGATGCTGGGTTTAATACCACCTCTTGGTCAAATTATATAGGTTGATTAAGACTGACACATTTGTCGCTTAAAGAAAAACCTTCTGCAAACAAATTTGACGTTTTTTGTGAAAAATCATCACATTTGATGTTTTTTAAGAAGTAAACAATGTGGTACATACGTATGGGCTATAAACTTGTGATCTTAATACACCGGTATATATATATATATATATATATATATATAACTTATTATGTTACATATTATATTATAATATGTAACATAATAAGATTTTTCTGAATTAAAACTCTATATTTTTTTTAGAACGGAAGTGTAATAACATTTAGAAATATCAAAAGGTAGTTGTGTAGTTTGGATCTGCGCCCTAAGCATGGTTTTTGGTTATTGAGAATTGAATACTCAAACAATGTGTTTAGATTTAGGCCTATGCAAGAACCCATTCTATCCCTCTTAAAGAAATGATTATGAATGGGTATAATTAACATATTTAAATTCCATCTAGTAGGCCGCTACCAGACACATAACTAAGGTGTTGATTTAAAAACGATTTTCAACCAAAAGTAGCCAATTTGAAGAAAATAGTTTGATATTGATGGACTAAGCTGAACTGAGCTCTTAAATTGTAGTAGATCTTGAGAAATATTAACATTAAGAACTATTACATTTTTAAACTATAGCCTATTCATGTTTATTGTAGGTAGCTCTTTATTTTAATTTTATATCACACAAATTTACTATACAACCCTATGCCTGAAGTTTAACATATAGTCTTTAGTCATAGTATGTTTACCTGTATTTAACATTTAACAGTAGAATGTAAAGCAAAGTCGTCGGCTGCAAAAATATCAGCTGAGGGTCGTATAGTAAATTTGCGCCCAGACTGCTTAATATTTGTCCCCAATCCTTTTAAACAAAGATTCTTCCAATAATAATTTTAAAAAATATTTAGATGTTTAAATGTAGAATTTTCTTTAAGTTGATTAATATTTTCCTTATACTGTATATATTTTTAATTAAAAAAGGATAAAGATATAGTTGTGAGGGAGGTTGTTTTGTTTTAGTTGTGGATAGTAGTTTAGATTGAGAAAAAGGTTGTGGGAGGATTGGTAGGAAAGTTACATTTTAAAAAGTGTCTTGTGATACTAGACCTAAATATTTGTGAGGTTTGAGTTAGTAATGGGATAATATAATTTCTGTTTTTTCTTCAGTACCGGTACCTAGTGCATTTTGCATCAAAAGCATTTGACTGCTATTCTGTATCAATTGGTAGGAACTACATTTTGGAACTCGGCCTATATTTTGGCATTGACTTGATCTTTGTGACCTATTACTGGAATGTTATTATTACCTAAGTCTTATGATAACTAAGGTGATTTGTGAGTAAGATTCCAGATTGGATTTTTCAATTGGGATTAAAGTTGTTCTTCTTCTGTAACTATCTTTAACTATTTCAAGTAACATTTCAGCATCGTGTGAAGGTTACACTACTTCCTATATTTGACTTTGTAATCATGTATTCGTCAGTTAAAACATCAGCATATTAAAAAAAAGAAGAAATAACAGAATGCTTATGATAAAAAAGATTTTAAAAAAATATAGAAAAATAAATTTATGAAATGAAGAAACAAGACAGTTCAAATAAAGAACACTAGAAAGGTTTTATGTACTATTAGAGGAATGATCATCAAAAATAAAATCAAAAAGAAGAATGATTTTGTTTGGAACTATTATTGCCAGAAAAAAGAGGCAGAAGACACAAGCAAGGCTAAAGAGGCAGAAAGAGGTAAATTCACTCATATTAAAAATGTTAATAGGTAGTTATTTTCATAATCATGCAAATGGACAGAAGAAAATCATTTAAATTCACACATCATATTTAGAAGTGTTAACTGTTACTTTCTTAAACAAATTGAATTCTTATCAGACGGAAAAAACAAATCTTTTAAAAAGTAGACATTATTTTAACCAATAACTTATGTTCTTATAGACTTTCTTTTTAACTAAAAAAGTTTGATGTATCAGAGGAATGATCAGTAAAAGAAGAAGAATTTTGTTTGGCACCGCTATTGTCAGAAAAAAGAGACAGAAAGAAGCAAATCATGTACATTTTCACATACTTTCAGCTTTAATAGTTATTTTCTTAATCATCAAAAATGGACAGAAGAAAATCTTGTAAAGTTACCAGGAGGCAACATTTAATTGAACTTTTAATTAATACTTTCTTAATGATAAAGACAAAACATAATTAAATTCTTATCATTAAAAGAAACAAATATTGTAAAACAAAATGATCATTATTGTAATCAATAACTTATTTTGATCCAAGAATAAAATTTCTTTCAATAGCTTACTATTAATAAACACCTACCTGAAATGAACTTGATTCAACTGAATTTAACAATTGGACAACAAAAATAACAACAATCAGTATGGACAAGAAGCAGTGGAGGAAAGGACAAGGTTTTATTTTTGATACATTTGATTGGTTGACAGTTGGAAACTACCAAAGTTCCATCTGATTAGTAATTCAAATAAAGTGTTTGTACTTTTAACTTCTGAATATGTGAAATTCATTTTACTTCTACCTATACACCATAGAATTAAAAGAACCCTGCTTGGAAAAAGGATTATTTAAAAAAATATTTTTTGGAAAGATTTTTTATTCAGTGTGCAAGTCTTTCTTTTAACTTACCCGTACATTTTTGACTATAAATTTCAGTATATTATCTAACGGAACAAGATTTATTATATAGCTTTGTGAAAACGACAGTTTATGCAAATCTTGCTCGTCAACAGGTAGTTTATCTACAGTTGTTAAAAAATGAATTTTAGATATACAGTATGACATCAGACTAGAATTTTTATTAAAATATATATTTTATCAACATCGATAATAGTTTGTTAAAGTAACTTGCTTGCTCCTTGTGGTTCTTATTTTCCACTATAAGTCGGTCATATATTATCAGTGCTGTTAATAGTTGCTCTTACTTTTATATTATCCTTGTAAAGAACTAAAAAGGCAGTTATTTACTTTATCTGGTATACTTTTACTTTTTACTGTACATTCAATATAAACACTCCACAGCATTCATTTAATAATGAAAATAGTTGGACACTTTTAGAAACCACTGAAAAATGCAAGTAAATGTATATATACAAGGTTTTTAACTATATGTGGGTTAACATCCACCATTTGTATGCATATCTCAGTAATGAAATATTTCATTTGTTAAAAAACACGAGTCGTTACCAAATGTGTCGGTCTTTAAACTGCTAATTTTACAGTTTGGTATTACGTGGCTTCGTGGCTATACCTAGTCCAATAAGTATACACATAGTCTGACTTGTTGTGACAAGTTAGTGAAGGGAAGCTTTGCATACATTGTTTTTTTAATAACAACAATCAATATAAATATTTAAGTTATCGAAGAATCTTCGCCTGCGTGGAAACAATTTTGTCAGTAATGCACCAATTGTACAGTTTACATTAATATGTACCGGTATTTAATAAACATATGCATTCAAAACTAACTTGTTACAGTAGGCCTATGGTCTAAGTTACACTCGATTCCATGTTCACCGTGCAGTACAGGTCTTACGGGAGAATAGACATGCTACCACCATTACAGGGAACATCACGTTTATTGTCATGCTGGTTGCGTCAACTGTACGACCGTTGCATGGGAGTTGATGTTTTTTTAGTTGGCTATTATCGCTGAGACTGTCGTATGGATAACATGGCTTATGGGCGCTCTGTACTGCACTGTGAACGTGGAATCGAGTGTAGATGATGAATTTTGTAATTAAATTTGCAGATACAAGAAAAGAAGATTCAATAAGTAAATCAAAGTTATACCACCAAACCAGTGCTTCTTACTGTAACTTTGTAGGCACATTTTTTTTAGGGGTTTCTAACAGTTTTAAAGCTCTTATATTTATTAAACTACCTAGCTGGCCCGAACCGGCTTTGCACGGATAGACAAATCAAAGTTAAATTTATTTTAACAAACAAATATATTATACTATGTATTTCTTATGGGGATTTTTAGTAACTTTGACCCCCCAAACACCCCCTAAAATTTTGAATTTTTGAAAACCTTTCTTAGCGAGCACCTAGGGCCCTAGAGGAAGCTACGCAGACATACCAAATTTCATTCCAATCCGTTCGGTGGTTTTTGGGATTTTGTGATGAGTGAGTGAATGGTATTTGGATTATATATATATAGATTAGTGTTAATTAGATTATTTTAATTGAATTTAGACAAGATAAGGCAAATAAATATTTTGCACTGCAAGAAAAAAGCTAGGTGGCATATTTTCCACTCCCTACCGTTTTCTTTTAGATAATAAACTCATGTGTTGTCTACTGTTCAACCCATTTGGTGGTCCATAGTAAACTTGTAATATTTAACAGAATTTCTTCGAGAAGGTGACCTAATGTATAAAAATATTAGGAATAGTTTGAACAGCTATGCAAAAGTGGTCAGGAAGAAAGTGTTACAGGTAGCTACCACCTCAGAAAACAGAACTTGTACAGGGGTGGATGGTATTCAGAGGAATACTGTACTATTTGTTTTCTTTATACCTTATATAGATGTGTTAACCTTTTACCAATAATAAATTAATAACAACTTCAGGAAACATATGCAGTGTATTGTGCTTCTAACTGCAACAACGGTGATGAATTAGTTCGTTATTTTTTAACATTCCTAAATTTTGATCCAATTTGGATCATTGGAATATTGGATTATACAATATGTGCCAAAAAGACCCTTGGTAAAAACTTTTAATAGTAAAAATCAAACTGTCTTTTCTAAAATGCCCAACACTAAAAACTAAGAAATAATGGCTTTTTAAATCAAATATTCACATCCTTTAAAAAATGTGAAATACATTTTTCTTTAGTTTTTCATTTAAGGACTTATAAAAAAAAGTTTTATAAGTAAAATTAAGACATATTATATAGCCTATTAAAGAGTTTAAGAAATTGTTGTTTTAAGAATAGTTTCTTCTCCATGGACTTCGAAGTTAATGACAAACTGTGTATGTTTCTCAACGCAATTGTTACAGTAGTTTGTCGTCGTAATTAGTTTCTAAAAATTTGACACGACTATGAAGTCGATTTAGAAGAACTATTCTTAAAACATCAATATTTTAAACCCTATAAAACCTACTTTCTCATATTTTCTTGTGCACTTGTATTAAAAACAAAATAAAATAAATGGTACCAGAAACTGGCACCTACTTTCTCACAAACATATTAAAATTATTAAGCAGATTCAATGTGACTTCATAATTGTATTAAAGTATTATTATTATTAGCTGGGGAGAAAAATATTCTATCGATTTCGAACAAATTTGCACCAAACATGTCAATTATGCCTTTATAGATGCACGAACAAAGGTTTTGAAATTTTTTGAAAAACAACCATCTTTTTAGCCTAAACCCCCCAAAATCAGATATTATTTATTAGCTAAACGAGAATTTTTAGAAAGATGCTGTTTTTTTTTCATATGGTGGGGTACATTAAGGGCTGCAAATAAGCCAAATTTTATCAAAATGGTTAGAACCGTTTATTATAAAAAAATAATATCAGATTTTTCGTGCGTCTATACAGGCCTAATTGACATGTTTGGTGCAAATTTGTTCGAAATCGATCGAATAGTTTTCTCTCTAGCTTTGTATAGGCCTACATACATACAGACATTTTGTAAAAAAACACTTTTTTGGACTCAGGGGGTCCCAAAACGGATATTTCCACAAAAATCTCTATTTCGATTTTTTTGGCGATCACTATACTTTCTCTATACTAACGAGTATAGTGAGAAAGTAAAATTGATACGTTTTGTAATTTATATATTTTTTTAATGATTTGAATATTTGACACTTTCTTTTTAGTGTTTGGTCTTATTAAATTTAAGTCAGATTGCATTTAGGTGATTCACCTTGATTTTAGGTAGGGTGCGGTATCTAGTACAGTATTTATTTATTATTTTCTTAACTTAGAAATTGTCTTTGTGTTGGAGTATAATTTTGTAATTAAAGAACTTTTTAGTTCAATACATTTTTGCATAGGGTACATGAAAAGCGAGTTTGGAAATCTAAAATAACTGTGTTCGTATGTCAAAACTCCAGCAGCAACGGAATCGGTCAAGAAAGCAAACACATAAAAAAAGCTTGAAGTTATTATGTTGAATATTCTTCTTTTTTTTTAGTGTTTAAAATTGACACACTACATATTTCTTAAATATATATATTGCCCTACTTATCTATCAACTTTAGAAAAAAAACATATTTTGTACAAATTACACAGATTCATCCAAATCGAGTATCACCCTACACAGTTATGGCCGTACATATAGAACAATTAATTATTCATACGTGTCAAACAAAAATATTTTGAAAGAACCAAAACCTTGGATAATAAGTCGTTCGTTCTACCCTATGTATGAGGCAGAAAAGGCCTTTTAAAGTAGTAGTTGGTGGAAAAATAAATTTCGTAACGTCACCAGGTTTCATCAATTCAGCAAATTTCGAGTTTTTCCTTTAAACCCTTTCATTTCTTGAAAACTGCACACATGGGTTTTCTTTATCGATAGTTAGAACCTTGTAACGACATTGTATGTTTTTTTTATCAACCTTTAAAAATAGGTTTTCCGAAGCTTAATAGTTTAAGGGTCTGCTCCAGTAAACGAGAAAGCAACCGGAAACGAAAGCGCTTCTTACTATATCCCTATCTAAACAGTGCAATTTCTTGCAGCTGAACGCTTTGAAATTGCCTCATAAGTCTATCTTTTGTAATTGAGTGTTGAAAAAAAACTGAATATTCTTTATACAATTTCGGATCCGGTTTGCAAATTATTTTTCATTATTAATTTTTTATTCTGTTAGCAAAAAAATTCAAACTTTGTACTTACAAAATTATTACATAACAAATCAAAAGCATTAAAAAAAAACTAAATTGCAAGACGGATGCGTATTGTGACTGTGCTTAAAATGAGACCTTGCAAACAATTTTATGATAAACGAAATAAATGGTTTGAAATTTAACATTGCTCTTATGGGATAAAAATCCAAGATGGCCGCCACTACAGCAGACCCTTAATGAAATTGTACGCTAATTAGTCTGAATAAAGGAATCAAAATCACAATCTGGGTATTATTATTCTTTTTTTTTAATTTTTAATTAAAGCTCTGCAGTTTTTTAGGTCCGGAATGTAAAATCCATCCATTGTAGAATTTAAATAAATTCAAAGGTTCAGAACGGTCGATAGCGTAAATAAAAATATTGTAATTTCTTTAGATATTTTTTTTATTAGCAAACATTTTAAACATATTTATTAATTTTTTTATGACGTAGAAAATCGGGGACTTTCAACACCAAGTTGAGTTAAAGCATCGTGGTAAGTGTTATACGCTTAAATTTTAATCCAGCAATGTAAAGCTTATTTATTTAATTCTCTTAAATGAATTTCAAACCAAAAGAACCTTATTGGAGAGATTTGGTCCCCCCTTTATCCTGTAGCCAATTATCCCGGCTATAGCCATATACATAATTTACTCGTATTCAGTTAGGCGTTTTTCTTTTAAATCGTCATAGTATTGACTTTTCTGTTTATAATTTTATTTTTTTAAATAAAGTAATGTAAATTTCTTCTTGTTTTCCAAAAAAGGGTCATGCAAAATAGAAAAACAGGTTTTGTCCGAAAATTTTAAAATGGTTGGAAATATGAATAAACATTTGTTACAAAACCATACCTACATTGTCTTTAGAAATTTAGGTATTTATATTTTCCTAAAACTCTACAGCGTTTTACGTTGGAAAAGATCCACAGACACGTGTTGGTAATTGCTTGGAAGGTACAGGTTGGAAGCAATGTTTGAGTTCAAAGGGTAAACCCGTTCAGTGGCAGTAAAATATATATATAAAAAAAATATATATTTTACGTTTAGGCTGGCCAATGTTGAAAAAGTACAAAGACAAAACTTGTCAAAATATTTACTTTAAAACAAGATACTAGGTCTACGTATACATTCGAATTTTCTTTAAAGCTTCATAAAATATGCCATTTTGGCAGTGGAATTTTAACAAATTATTTTGCTTGTTTTTTTTTAGTGCGAAGTATTAGATTTTCAGTTGAAACCAAGTGCCGTAACCTAATTTGTTTGCTCCCTTTACGTACTGTACTTGAATACCGGACTTTTCGTCCCACTTTTGGGGGTGGCTACCTGGGTTGGGTTTGATAATGATCTCTAAACATTTCTAGGCGGACTTTTCGTCCCACCTGAGGGAAGGGTTGCAGAAAAGACCACAATATAGAATAATTTATCTGACCTTCTTTCCCTCATAATACGTTATAACGATTTATATTGATTAATATTTTTCAAGTAAATTCAACCATAAATAGTTACGCTATAATTTCATGATTCCCATCACACTTTATCCAGGCTTTGGACGGGCAAAATAATTATAAATTTTATAATCATTTTGGCGTGTTTCAAATCAGCTGTGGTTAAGCTTTTGACCTAACCTAACCTAATCTACCTGCATACAAATTTGAGAACGATTGCCGTAGTGGTTCTCTTAGAAGAAAAGTTTAACTTTAATCAGTAACAAATGATTCGCACAATCGTATTTATCAGATGAAATACATACTGAAAATAGCTTCAGTTGAAAATTTCTTTGATCAAAATATGAATTGATGAATATAACGTATTATGAAGGAAAGACGGTCAGATAACTTTCTGCAACCCTTCCCTCAGGTGGGACGAAAAGTCCGCCTAGAAATATTTGGAGATCATTATCAAACCCAACCCAGGTAGCCACCCCCAAAAGTGGGACGAAAAGTCCGGACACCACTGTACTTCTGGTCTGTTACTAAAAGTGGGCCCATGCGTAAAAATGTGTAAGCATGAAACCTTTAGGTCAAAACTTGCTCTCCACGTTTTTCATTTATATAATGCACTGCTATTTTCAACTTGTACCTCTTTGAATACAATCTTTATTTTCAGATTGTTAACAATTTTAAAAGGAAATAACGATAATATTTACTATGAAAATGCTGCTAGATTACCCGTGTGTTCGTGATTCGGTATTTAAAAAGGCTTCTGAACAAAAGGCATCGTGTTTTTACTTAGTTATGGTTTCAATAATTCAAATCGAACGGAACTTATTTAGTTTAGAAAATGGACATTTGGCTGGACTACCTGAAGAGGCAGAAAGATAAAGCTATAAGATACTTATCTTTCTTTAAAGCGCTTTGCTTGCCTCGGCATATTCCTACGTCTTGTTCTTTGTTCTTCAAACTTAAACGTTCAATCACTAAAAACTAGTCGTTGACGTATTCCTATCTGATGTACAACTTTTACTTGGATTTAGTTTTGTTTATATTAAATATAAAAGCAGTGAGACAACATTTTGTGGATTTTTGCATTGAAGCCTACACGTTTCAGAGAGAGTTTTGGAGTATATCCTGAGTGTGTCATTTCGGACGTTTATGTATCCAGTGTCAGTGTCAATTTTGTGATTGATGCGAGTATTTTGACACCTTATTTGTCAAAGTCGATACCCATTCGTTTTGCACAGCCGCGATATTAGATCGTTATTTCAGTAGTTTTGTTTTGTTGAACAAATTAATTGATAGTTGCAGGTGTGTACTTTTGGAAATCATCTGTATAAAGGCAGGTTGGAAAGAAACCTGCACTTCCTTTAAATGTTTTATTTGTTGAGATTGTTAATTACGGTTTTCGGGAATGTTCTTCGTAGTGAAGGACTTTTTATAAAACTCCAGTATTTCGGTTCTCATGGGGGTGGGGGGAACAAATTTTAATTGAGATCCGTTGTTGTGTGATACTTTATTTTAATGATCTTGAAGAGACTAACATGTAAAGACAATTTTGTGGACTAATGTGATATTTTTATTATTAATACAACAAAAATATTTTTGGCACCTATTCATGGGATGATATTAAAATATTAACGATCATAAGTTGCACTCTCGATTTGATTTGCATTCGGTCCGGGGTGGGGTAACTCAAAATTGTTAAATAGTACACATTATAGGCATGTGGTACCGTACCTCAAAAGACATTGCTAAAACAAAATACACTATAAAATACATTCGAATCACTCATGCAATTATGAAATGTCTAAATCAATGATTCGTTTATGATATAAAATTTAATTAAAATTTACAACAACATTAGGCCAAATTTTTCTATTAAAATAGTAAAATTAGTCTATAATATGCAATCATTATTATATTAACTTATTCACCAAACTCGTAGCTATTATTGTTTATATAATAAAGTACCATACCTTTTATTTTCCGCCTCCTCTAACCTTTATATTTTATTTTAGTTAACCTCTTTTGTAAAAATTGTTTAAATATTTTGACGCGTTTCGAGATATTTATCTCATCTTCAGAAAATCCCTCTATTTATGGAGGTCGTCAAAATGTTAATTCTATTCATGGAGGTCGTAAAAATGTTAATTATATTCATGGGGATCGTCAAAACATTAATTCTATTTATGGAGGTCGCCAAAACATTAATTATATTCATTGAGGTCGTCAAAACGTTAATTCTATTATACTTGGAGGTCGTCAAAACATAATTCTATTCATGGAGGCGTCAAAACGTTAATTACAGAGGTACAAACACATAACACATTTAAAAAAGCACAGTATGTGCATCTAACGACTCCCGGATATCGACTTGCATGAATGAATAGAATGATTTTCTGAATATGAGATAAATATATCGAAACGCGTCAAAATTAAAGCTTTAAACAAGTTTTACAAAAGAGGTTCACTAACAGAGAATAAAAAGTATTGTATTTTATTATAGGCTATATAGTAGTGACTTGGATACTGGAAAAATAAATTCATTATTAATTTTTGTTTTATACTGTGATACTAATCATACCTGTGACTTATCTCATTAATTAACATAAAAAGAAACATTAGAATCAGCCTTTCACTTAAATATTTTCCCTAAATAAGAATTTATAAAATGTTTGTGTTGCAGTAACAAACCCTTCACGTTATTTGCAAATTGAATCCTTTGGGTAATATAGGCTCCTTTAAATATGATTTCTAATTTATTGAAACCAATGAATTAATTTAGAACCAAAATTAGTCATTTGTTGGAAAACTGTATTACTGTAATGGCATTATTCATTATTATTAGATTTTCGCGCCAGCCTAACCTAAAATTGTCTAATTCAATGACAGAAGCTGTAGAACCTAATCAGTTGTTTATCGTTACTAAATTTAATTTGTATTGTAAAATGCCAATACATTTAATTAAAATAAATACTCTAAAAGTAATAACAATAAAGGATTCAAGAAATTTAACAGTTTATAAATTCTAAATTTAGTTTAGAAACTTTACAAAATATCTGAATAAAATTAGGCTAAATATACAGTAATTGCTGATGACAATTAGGCTTAGAACAAACAATCTACTGATTTTTTAAATGTATTGGTCCTATGATGGACCTGTTCCTGTAAAAATAAATGGATTAAGTTTTGTTTTCTAAAATAAATTAATATAGTTATTTATCCTTTCATCAAGACATACATTTATTTATTTTATGTATACTTTTATCATCAAACAAATGAGATCTCTGTATTTAGTCATTAATTGAAAAAGTTGTTGAAATTAATCTACAAAGACTACCCACCCAACATTTTTACAGCTCAAAAAAATCTTTATAATTTTAAAAGGAATAATTCAAAAATAGAAATACATTAATTTTAGTTTATGTAAATTCATAAAAACAGTAAACTAGTTTTATTTGCTTAAACGCATAACTTGCGTGTTTTTACTATCAAAACTGTTATCATTACATCTCTTTTGGTTAGCAGGCAATTTAACAACTGAGTAAAGTTCAAACAATCAAAACAATCTGTTAAAACAAGAAGTTTATAATCAAAGTGGCCGTGGCATAAATTGGGGGAATCGTTAATCGGTCCGGTTGCGTTGATTGGCTGGGCAACTTCGCGGCAGTCTCAAATAGAAGTTCTGTTGCTGTCAGTAATAGAAGAAATTAATTGAGTGCCTGCCGTTTCATGTTTTTTGTGTGTAAAGAGTGTTTTAGATTTTTTCTGTACCTACTTTTTCAATTGGAATTTACAAAAGCCTGTCTAAGGTAGGACCTACTACTTTTGCATCATATAAGTACTATTATGTCATCTTGTAACCTGCAACCTAACAGTATATCAAACCTAAATTTTTATAAAAAGGATATTTAGGGTATGCATTAGGTTGGGCGTTATTGTTATTAATAAATTCTTGTAATAAATAATTAATTTGATAACATGTTAATTATTACTATGGCAATTTGTTATTGAACTTAAATGATGATATTTTTAGGCCCATGTGTTTTGTATAACTTTTAATTGTATTTGGAAAAACAAACTACCAAATTGAAATTCTAAACGTAAACCAACTTCATCAATAGTTTCAAACTTTCATTTGTTCTACACCTTCAAACTATTATGTATTGCACTTTTAATGACAAATATTGTATATAATTTAATGATAAATAATAAAATAAATAGGTTAGACACGCGCGTGTTTAAACCGCCATCCCCTTACTTGCTTAGCTCGCACAATGTTTGAAAAATAATTTAACTTTATTTATTTAAGTATGGGACCATACATTTATGTTTTTTCCTTTTTTCCACTTCTTTGGAATTGAATAAAAAATGTGGATATTTCATATTTCTAACCGGATGTGTATTACACCTGTAAACTACAAAATAACAATGGCATCCGTCTAGTGATCCAAGTGCAAAAACTTGCATAATTTACAAGCTATTTTTTAAATACGCCTCATTAAACATCGTGTTTAAAAGGAAAATGGCTTTTATATTTCACCAAAGAATTTATATTTGGTTTTACGAGTTTATATGATCAAAATACTGTTTTGGCTTTTGTAAAAAAAGTTGAAATGCCATTGAAAATTAAATATGTCAAGTAATCTGTGAAAACATTTTCTCTCTTTTTTGCTGTTTAGAAAGAATTTGTATTCTATAATAATAAGTAATTATTAAGTAGCCTACCTATGCCTAAGCAGTTAATATGTAAAGTAATTATTGTCCATCATTTAAATTCAAAAGACCAAATAAAATAGACTATAAACTATTTAAATTTACTTAAATTGGTACGTCGACCTAATCCCATCTTTGTCAATATTTAGTTAAGGGCGCGCAGTACAGTCCTTTTCAATATAACTTATCTTTCATGGAATTTCGAAGATAATATATTGTAATTTGCATCGTTCAGGAACATCTAAATTTTAATTTGTAAATTTCAAAAATGGTAAGTTATCAATTTTTGTTAAAGGTGTTTGCTTATAAACAAGATAAAAAGAGGATTTTCAGTCGAGTAACTTGAAAACAGTAAAACATCTGGGGAAATTTTATTATCTACCGATTATACATTGGCGCTTTCTGCAAATTTAAATGACGCTTGCGCATGCCGGATACCAAAAATAAGACCGCCATTAGTAAAACTGGAAGTGTATTCAAGCGTTATTCTAGTCGAGCTCGGGCGGCTTACCAATGCAATACATATTCTTCTCAAGGCCGATTCCGCTCACTGAATTCGATGCATTTACTCGAGTGGTATTGTACACCCTTAATATACGACCACGGTTTCGGGCATTCGCCCATCTTCAGGTTGCAAGTCAAACGAAAACGTACACGTCGATCAAATGTAAAAGCCTAAAATGTTAGAACTTAAAACGGACTAGAAATGGAGTAAACAATGTGTATTGTGATATGAGTTTTTCGTATTTTTACCTGAAGATGTGCGAAAGATTGAAACCGCGGTGGTATAGCCTACATACGTCAAAGAAGTAGTTCGACGTACTAATTAAAGAAAAGAAAATAGTTTATTATTTTACATTAATCCGTAAACTATAAAATGGAAATAAACAAAAAATGTGGTTATGAGAAACCGACTTGCCAATAACAATGCTGTTATTTAATAACAAGAAATAGTTGTTAACATGGGCGCCCATATCTATGGGCAGAGGGGGCCACGCCCCCCCCCCTAGCTACCAATAAAAGGAAAATATGTATATTATTAATTATAGTCAGGTATTTTTCTTTAAAGAGATTAGCACTAAAATATGTTTTAATTGTTATATGTCGTTTGATTTTACACATACTTATTTTATTTTTACAAGAGTTCAGACTCAATGCTGTGTGGGTTAATATTTCACCTGAACAGCCAAATTGGCTTCCCAAATTTTAAAAGTTTTCTTGGGGAGGTCCTGGACTCCTTTTGCCGAAGGAGGGGAGGCTACTCCTTAACACGTTCACTGTTACGCAAATTTCGTATTTCCTATGCTAGCAGCTGACTTTTTATTTTTTATATTTATAGTCTAAATGAGTAGAAATTACTTTATTTTTGAACCTTTCTATGTATAAATCACTAATATTTTGAAGCGAACGCACATGTGTGTCCATAGCACATGCAATGCTCTGTACATTGAAAATACTCCTAATACGGGGGTTGGCGTGCGAAGCACGCAATGCAATGTGTATTTAAAATAATCCCAATACTGGGGTTGGCGTGCAATGCATTTTGTATTGAAAATACTCCCAATACGGGGGTTGGCGTGCAATGCACTGTGCGTCGGCCGCTTCTCATAGTGTTCAGTGTCAAGCTCACATGTGCATTAGCAGTGAACGTGTTAAGCCCCATACCCCGGTCTGCCCCCCCTAGAAAATATCACATGGGCGCCCATGGATGTTTATAACTTACACAATTTGATGGGATTAGAGGACACGATCCGTCTTTATAAACTTCGCTTCCTTGGAGTCTTATATAGTAATTAGGACGATATCTGGATTATTAATGTTAAATCGTAATGGGTTTGCATTAAATAACGCCTAGAGATGGATTAGTTACATACTGTTCTGTTTTAACCCTTTAATAACCAAGTTGTATCCTAACCAAGTCTTCCATATGATTTATTTAGGAATTACATTTGTTATAAGTTCTCATTTACTATAGACAGATTAAATGTTTGCGTACCATTTCCCTAACATTGATCTCGTTATATACAATTTATTACTTTAATAAGTTCTAATATAAATACTGCGCTAGAAACTTTCACGATATGTTTTAGACATCAAAAATATTTTTCAAACCACGATGAAAATCATACGACTTTTTGGGAAGCCCTCCATATGTCTGAGGCAATTCATTATTTTTAAAAGTTAACCCTTTTTTGAGTGAGAATTCTTTTAAAGGGTATTGTTTTAACGAAAATTTACCCTGTGATCGAGCAACCAGACTGTTTATCCGTTGTAGTACTTATAAAATGCAATTTATACTTTAAAACAAATTGAAATTAAGTGCAGTACAAAAGTCATGACTATAATTTCGGGGAAATAATTGTGCATTTATGTCGATATTGATGTTGTTTGATTTAGGCACATACGTTAACAAATTGATTTTACCATTCCCTTTTTACCTTTTCAATGTCACCGACCTTATAAAAATAGTCAAATATTTGAGTTGGACATAAATCCCTTCCGAGTATGTCTTTTAGCCTCCTTTGGGCACTCACTTTAAATGTATTTATCAAGCAATTTTATTCAAGTCATTTACATTTAAAAAGTCTAAACTTAATGGTAAACTTATTGTATTACTGAATTTAAGTGTCTAATTAAACTGCAGCAGTAAAGCAATTAAGTACCCAGATTTTTAGTCACCGTGTTTTGTAGTTAGGGTTGTCGTGACAATTATTTCTATAAACAAGGCTTTTTAAAAGAGTTGCCATTCTATAGGAATTGCCATTTTAAAACTATTGGTGCCTCCTCCTGAAAGTTTCTACATTTAAACTTATTACGGTGTCTCTGGAGATATCAGATTCTGTAATCTATAGGGCCTACTAATATTATAAAGAGGTAAAGTTTGTTTGTTTGTATGTAGGGGGTAATCTCTCGAACTACTGAACCGATTGAAAAAATAGTTTTACTAATAAAAAGCTACACTATCCCTGAGGCTAGTATTAATTTTGATTTAATTGTTGAAACAACCCCTAAAACAATAAATGTTAATTGTTATACTTTCCTTAAAGCTAGAGAGCTGAAATTTTGTACATTTATTTCTTACAAGCTACATAGAAAAAGTTAACTAGATTTGCATTTTGTCGCGTGCTGATAAGGGGTGAAAATGTGATAACAACCACTAAAACAATAAAAATGAATTGTTATATTTTCCTTAAAGCTAGTGAGCTGAAAATGTGTTCGTTATTTCTTTTAACATACATAAAAAAAAGTATCATAGATTGACATTTTGTAGCTTGCTGCTAAGGGGTGAACATGTAGTAACAACCAGTATAAAAAATGTTGATTGTAAAGCGGCCCATACACGGGCGAGTTTGGCTCGCGAGCCTGGCTTGGCTCGCGCCTGAACGAGCCAGACTTGACCGTGTATGGGCAGTTTTAAGCCGAGTCGAGCCGAGCCAAGCCGAGCCGAGCTAGACTCGCCACCGTCTTCTGTCCGGCTCGGCTCGGCTCGTGGGTTGACTCGGCCGTGTGTGGCACCTTTCGAGTCGGGCTTGTTAAATGACAGGGTTAAAGATAAACAAAGATGTACATTCTGGGGGCTCTACCCCGGAAAAATAAAAAAATAAATACCTTCTGAAATTGGCTTTCTAACCCTCTCTGGTACTTAAAATTAATAACAGATAAGTGTAAAACTGTCCTCTTTTCCTTTGTGTTATCCCCATGCTTCTCACAAAATTGGTTTCCCAGTTAGCGTAAAAAAGGGTGTTTGAAATAAGTAACTCATTGTAAAGTATTTTGAGTTCTTAATAAATTTTTCGGGTTACCTAAGTAAAATGAATTTATTTGGATGTGTTTAATTTTGTGACAAATACAATACAAAAGAAATAAATAGATGTGTAAAAATATGGATCAATTTCAAAAATGTTGTTTAGTAAACACCAGTTTTATGTTCCTACTACTAGACGGCTTCAAAAACAGATTTTTTTTTAAACGCTAATTAGAATATTTACTTTACCCAAAAATGAAATGTTATTATACCAAATTGTAGTGAATACATCGTAGAATTGAACAGTATACTTGAAAATTTTAAAATACCCTTATTTTATAAATGTATTTCACTTTGTTTCACTAAATTACTACATCAACGCTAAACTCTCAGCTTCAAATTAAAATAAACATTAAAACATATTATTTATTTTATGTAAGAGGTGCCATGATGGCCATGGTTGTTAAGGCGTGAAAAACTTTAACAATCGTCATGACAACTATCAATGAAAAAGTTTCGAGTTCAATTCCCATTGACTCAGAATAATTTTCTGAACGGTTTTTTAACAGGCATCATTGGCTTGCGTTTAGTAATTAATTAATGTTAAGTAAATAAAATATAATTGTAATTTCTAAGGTCTAGGAAAGGATAGTTTCTATAAAGAAGTTTTATTAAAAAAATATGTTTTGTCAGCAGTAATTATTATGTTAATATAATAATACAATGTGCATAAAAATATGTGCACTCGTCCAACACAATAACTGCTGCTGCAACCTGCTTTGACAAACTCATACATCCAACTGAAGTAGACGAGCCAAACTTGGAACAATCAAAACACGTGTGTGGTGATTTTCCTCCGAGCCCGGCTCGCGAGCCAAACTCGCTCGTGTATGGGCCGCTTAAGGCCGGCCACAAACAGAATCAGACCCGGTCAGTCATAGTCGAAGACTCCTTTAGTCTTTTCTGCCTGTTTGACTGATATTGACTGATCCTGTGTGTGTCAGGGTTTTAGTCACTGGGCGTGATATTGACTGATCCTGTGTGTGGGGG